>SNQN01005314.1:8520-45374 GCA_008642245.1 Bassia scoparia | reverse complement strand
GGAGAAAGGAATGCCCCAACTGGAAATAAGGCCATGATGACAACGGCCCCCCGCGAGGAATTTTAGACCAACGGTTTTATGGAATGGATGATTAATTGTATGGATGAGTTCCAACAAGATGTGACGTAAACCGTCCAGACGTAGGGGACTTTACTTCTTTGGGATTGAGCATTGATCCTTGTACGGGACCAAGAATAGGCTAATGGATTTTTCGAGAAAATAATAAAAGGGTGGCAAATTTGACTAGGGGCTCAAAGATGGCTAGATACAGGGTGCCAATATGTTGGTTCAAACATGAGTCTATGTGAGGTTCTCAAACTGGCAAAAACCATTATCAAATTCTTATAGCAAGTCAAAGCACAAAGCCTCAAATATTTAGATGTTATGGTTGATGCGTTTAATTCGATTCCAACCTCGAAAGAGGCTTCTACCAATATCCTTACGAAATCAGAAACCAACGGTAGTTTCGGTTATTGATTGTTGAACAATTGCCTCGGTGAGAGGGCTTTATTGTGGTGTGTAATTGAGATGGCTGTGTTGTTGCTTAGTAGGGTTGAAAAAAGCTGATGAATGTGACCTACGGGTGCGCATATGTGCTTTTTAGACTTTTGCTTTTTGTTTTGGCTTTAACTTTTGTATTTGGATTTGAAATTTTGATTTGCATTCTGTTGAAGACTTTTGGAATTGAACTTGATTTTTTGCTTTTTCTTTTGCCCATTTATTCTTTTTTCTTTTCTTTCTTTCTGCACGTGTCTTTCCTACGCACCGTTATTGATAATGTCCAAAGTTTAGGTAGTGTGGTGTGATGAAAGAAAGATGGGACTAAATGATAGTGTTTGTGGCTCAAAACGTCTGCAAGGGATTTTGATTTGATTGTGACCCAAAAGAGGACTATGGAAGGAGGGGTCATTTTGGAGCTTAGTGTGAAAGAAGCCTCTCTGGCGGCAGGTTGTTCAAATTAAATAATTGAACATCAGGCATCTAGAATCTTAAATCAATTTTGCAGCCAAATGTTTAGTGTTGAGAACTTGCATAGAATTAGAATATATTGCCCAAAAACAAATGAATCATTTTATTGATGAGAAAAGGAAAAATTGAGACAGAGACAACCTGCTATTTCTTTTAAAAAAGACTACATAAGAGCTCAAAAGACAGGAATTGAAATGACACAATACCTAGGATAGCTCTATACTCGAAGCTGGAGGAAGACCGCATGATCGTTAACCCACGCCCTTGGTGGTGACTCAATGGTTTAGCAAAATGGGTTGTGGATGTTGATCTATCCTTCGCCGCGTGGAGGGACTGGTGAGCTGACCCTTCAACATGGGCGGCGACCATCTTCAAACCATTTCTTGAGATCCTGTGCTTGCAAAACATGCAATTTCATGGTGTGACCCCCTTTCCTTAGGTTGAACTGGCAATAAGCAATGGATTCCAATTTCTAAATTTCTTATCACTGAAAGGCCGAGTGGAATCATAGGAGCAAGTGCACCTTATTTGCGAGTCAGTCTAATCCCAAGGCGCTGCTCACTTAAAGTCATACCATTTTGTAAGAACATTTTCCTGGTGTCCGGGCCTCGTTGTTGAAAGAGCCATAATGCGTTAGGAAAGAGTTGTCATTGGTAATTGTGGCTTTTGATCAGTGTTGGAAAAAGCAAGGAGCCACCTTCTTGTTAAAGCCCCTACCATTACCCTTAGACTTCTGGGCCTGAACATCTTCTCTCAACTAGGGCCAACCTGTACGAGCCAGTAAATGAATCAATGGGTTGAACTTGAGTGGCTCTCGATACTTGGGCTGAAGGTCCTTGCATAATAAATGACCTGCGAACTTGATCACCGCATCGATCATTGGTCATGTTTGAGCGGCTTCTCCACTCCACCTATTAAGGAAAGTAGAGAATTTTCTCTGCTTCACGTTGTTTTGGCCTCATATCACGGAACCGACAGAGAAAGCGTGGGGATTGTACCGTACTGCTTTAGTTTTATGAATCCGTGTTTTATATATTCGCCCAAATCATCGAAGCTTGGCTTTGATCAGAGTGTCTTAACCACCTGGATGGTATGGATCGCAAGTATCGATGCACTAACGATTTAATGCGGGTCCAAAGTAGAGAATAAGGGACCCGAAGGAAACCAACTGCTTTGTGCTCAATTCCTTTAAGGACCATTTGAGATTGTTGAAAGTGCGGAGGTGGGTCCCTGGTCTCATTCCTGAACTTGGCAAATCAGTGAATGAACCAAACTCTTGGGAAGCTGGCCCTTAATCTCATAATCAGCAACACGAGGCCCTGAACAGAATTTTCGAATCTCTCTGACCAACTCTGTCTAGTTGTTCCACCCTTTTTTCCGTTCTCATCTTGGAGGAGGAAGTGGTGTTTTCAGCATCGTCATTCTCCCTCGCCCTTCAGACTCGAGGGTTTTTGCTTCCTTGGACCTCTTTTTTCTTCAGGCTCCCCAATGCTCTTTTCTTGGGCATCAAGGCGAATTCACCGACTCGATCTTTTCGAAGAAAGGAATGCGTTTAAGCTGTTTTCGATGTTTTGCCAGGAAGTGTCCTTGTTGATAGGATGTAATAGACGAGCGCGTCTGGGGTTGGCTTCTGTTACTCTTCTGGGCCCCAGAGACAGGTTCGGGTCTTTTGCTATCTTGCTGAAATCAAGAAATTACACCTTTAGAACCCAGAGAAACAAAACGATTTGGAAATCGTTTAAGAACAAAACCTAACTCAGTTGTTGAGTTCGTTGGACTTTAAGGAACTGGACTCGAAAGCAGACTTGAATGGGCTAGACCTAAATCTTGATTTCATGCTAGACTGCGAGAAAGATTCAAACCTTAAGATGGCCTATTCAGGAATTAAGACCTCTTAGACCACTACGAGACGATTGAAATAAGGGCCTAGGGTTGAGTCATAAGATCGAAACCTAGCTCAGTAGGTTCTTAAGAGGAAGTATGAAGCGTAATCTATCAGATTCGTAAGGCTCTTGGGTTGTGAAATTGGAATGAACCTATTCAACTAAGTTTTTTGTGAATGGAATTGAATTGAACCTATTTCAGAAATTTAAGGCCCCAAAGTCGAAATCTAAGTCAGATTAAGACTCTGGATATGGAGATTAAGACTCTTTGATTGAATCGAACCTAAGTCAGAACATCTATGTCGAATTGGAGTTTGAATTAATTGGATTGAATGGCCCTAATGGAATCAAAAACTCAGTCTTGAACCAAAACCATGATAAGGAACTGGACTTTAGTTAAGAAAATGGAGTCTAACAAAGAGTCACAATTTTAACAAGCACATTTGATTGAACACAAAACCAATTTATTCAGCTTAATCAGGATCTAAGTGACTAATAAGTCGGCTTGGAGCTCTGACAGTGACACGTTTACCATGCCTAAAAGTAAGCGGTCCAATTTCACCACCACTAATTGTGATGTTTGCCGAGATACCCCTTTCATATGCACGGCATCTCGTAACACGTGCATACGCTGGCTTATGGGCAGGATAGGACTATACCTTAGCCATGTGATCAAGTTAACAATGCACAAGATAAAAATCCCCCCTTAAGGTGATCTCGAGATTGAAACATGCCATATTGAGAACAAGTGCAGTGTAGACACCTGAAAAAATGTGTCTCCCCAAGAGTAATCCGTGATGAAATATACCGCGTCTCGCGTTGTTTCGACTCGGGAAAAGATGCTTTGAACTCAATGAAGTGGAATAAGTCGAGTCGTACTCGGAACTATTTGACAAATGTCACTTACAAGGCAAACATGTTTTCTTTCGTTTCTCGATGAAACTCAAAGGTTTTCAAAGGTTTTCAAACGAGTTAAAGCTCGATTCTCATGCTTTTTTATTTTCATCATTTAACTCGGCGCGGTCACATTTTTCTGAAATCCGCCAATCATTTTAAATTTATTTTCTGATTTTCTATTGAGTTCTATGAATTTATTGCAACGTATAAATACGCAGAATACGGCAAAAATACACGTGAATTGATTAAAAAAATACTCCGAAATACTGATGGAACCTTTCTAGAACTTCTTAGAACTCCTGCTTGCGAGAGCATAAGGTGTCTAGGTGCGTTCGATATATCAAGTAAATCCACGAATAAAAATCGGAGGAAATCAAAACTAATCGCAGGTTTGGAAAAAATATGCAAAATCACAGAGCGTATATCTACGCTGAAATGGAGCGTATATACGCTCCTAATGAGCGTATATACCTCCGCATCTTGCGTATATTACGCTCAAACCCTCTACATTACGCTTCTTGCCCAAAAAATTATACAGCTTTGGGCGTATATACGCATTAGGAGAGCGATTAGTACGCTCCTCACCTGCTCGATATACGCTCATCCTCAGCGTATATACGCAGGTTTCTGACCTCGTTTTGCCTCGTGCCTATAAATACTCCCTGTGCCTTGTTCAGTCAAGACGACGACCTTCCATACGACTGGGAATACGCACATTCACGACTCAGAAATCTTCACAATTTCCAAGACTCAAGTCGACAAACACGATCAAAACCTCTCAGAACACCCAAAAAACACATTCAGATTTCGATCAAGCATTCGATTCTCTTCGAATCAACAAGCGAAAATAAGGATAAATCTGAGATTTACTCACCAAAAAACCTTTCTTTACACTCTGTTTTTCATTCCTTGTGTCTCTTTTTAAAGACCAACCATTGATTTTGAGTTTTAAATTCATTAAAGCCATGTGGAAACACTGTAATGGTTTCATTAATATGTATGTTTTATTTTCATAATGTTCATGTTTCCTATGGTTATTGCTTTCATTATACATATTTATTTTATTGTCCGAATACTAACTCGTTTGTTGCGTTCCTATTTAGCAATCAATCGGAAAGGCGATTCCTTTGAGTTTATTCTAACGATTGTTGTTTGCAGTGACAGGTGAGAAGGGCGCACATAACATATTTTATTGCTCACTAACCTTTGTTTTCATGTCTCTTATGTAAGTATATAATTCAATTCCACCTTATATATTGCTTAAACTAAAGACCGGATTTATCGTTTGCACATTAAAGTCAGATAATCATGACACGACGTTTTCTATGGCACCTTTATATAACATTCTTCTAACAATCAAGTGACCGCTGCTTATTTCATTGTGAAGTCTTTGGTTTGTTTTTAATGTAGCAACCCACCTAGGTAATCCAATGCCTTTCAGATCAATTCAATAGCTTGAATTCATTGTAATGATTGTATGGAACTACAATAGACCGGAGTAGAGGCCGCTACATGCGGCAATGGGTACAGATCTGATTCGCTACCATGTCCTCGAACCACGACTGTACTTGATTGGACGATGGCCATTAATTGCACCAATGTTTCGGGTCCTGTAACCTATATAGGCACGTGCGATCCCCTCAATCGACGACACACCCCACGCTTCACATGCGGATTCCCATGGCTTCAACTCCATACACTGAAGCTGAGGTCAACGCCGTTTGCCTAAGCGCGGCGAAACGCCCTACAACGTCTTTGGCGGACTTACTGGGAAAATCACCTTTGGTGACCGTGGACAGACTTGAAATCTCGTAATTCCATAATTCATAATCAATTGAATTGCTTGTGACCCTCGAAGGGTCATGTCTTACGGCACCTTGGTCTCCAATATGGGGCATTCATGCTCGAGATCACCTTAAGGGATCTTATCTTTGGTTGCATGTGGGTTAATTGATCACATGGCTAAGTAGAGTCCTATCCCGCCCATGCCGCGTAAGCACGTGTTACGAGATCGCTGCATAATAGGTACTCGCCAACATCACCAATATTAGTTTGTGGTTGTAATTGACCCGAGCTCTTACTCTAGGCCTGGTACAACTATCAGAATCTTAACCAAGCCGGGACTTATAGTTCACTGTAGATCCTGGCCTGTAAGGAATAATTTGGTTTGTGTTTCAATCAATGTGCTTGTTAACTTGTGACTCCTTGTTCAGTCCAAATTCTTACCACCATCTAAGCGCCAGTCCCTTTAATCTTTGTTTGTTCAACATGAAGTTTTTTGAATCCATTGGCCGCTTCCATCCAATATCATTCAACTCCATTCTCGACCTAGAGGTCGACTTAGGTTCGATTCCAATCCAGAGTCTTAAATCTGACTTAGATGTCGACCTTTGGGCCTTAAAGTCTGAATTAAGGTTCAAATTCAATTTCCAATTCAAAACCTTAAGTCTGAATAGGTCATATTTCAATTTCAACCCAAGAGCCTTAAATCTGAATTAGTGTTCGCTTTCAACTTTAAGCTAAGAACCTTAAAACTAAACTAGTTCTTCATAGACTCAACCGAGGGCCCATTCGATTATCAAAGGTCTCGTATCTAAGAGGTCCTTAATTCTGAAATAGCCCATCTTAGGTTTGAATTCTTTCTCGAGTCTAGCACCTAAATCAGATTAGTCAGCCCATTCAGAGCTCTACTTCGGAGTCCCATTCCTTAAGTCCAGAACCTCAAACTGAGTTTAGTTTGTTGCTTAAGAGTTTTCACTTTTTTTCTGGGTTCTCAAGTTTATGTAATTTCTTGATTTCACAAGATAGCAAAGGAACTCCGCAACCATGTCTCTTGCCAGCAGATAACAAAAGCCAAACCCGACGCGGGCTCGATCACAAAGACGACTCCCATGGCAAACATCGAACACAGCTTAACGCTATCCGAAAAGCTCGAGTCGGTGAATTCTCGCCTTGATGAACCCAAGAAGGCATTGGGGAGCTGAAAGAAAAGTCGAACCGCCCCCCAGGAAAAACCTCTGAGTCTGACGGGGGAAGAAGACGATGCTGAAAAACGCACTTCTCCTCCAAAGACTAGACAGGAAAAAGGGATGGAGCAACTAGAAGATTGGTCAAGAGAATTCCGAAAATTCAGTCAAGGCCTCGTGTTGCTGATTATGAGTATTAAGGGCCAGCTCCTAAGAAGTATTTCATTACTGATTTGCCCCAGTTCAAGGAATGAGACCAGAGACCACCTCCGCACCTTTCAATATCTCAATGTCCTTAAGGACATGAGCAAAGAGCTAGTCACTTCGGTGTTCCCCATACTTTGGACACCCACCACCAGATGGTTTCAGACTCTGAATCAATGCCAAGCTCGATGATTGGAATAATTCAACACAGTTCCTTAAAGCAAGTACAGTACAATTCCCGCTCCTGGTGTCTCCGTGAACTAAGAGCCGACCATAAGCAATGGTGAGAGAGGAAAATTTCTCTTACTTTCCTTAAATAGTTGGAGGAGAGAAGGCGCTCAAATACCAATCGACCAAATGAAAGGAAGATCAAGTCCGCGCGGGAATGGTCATCTAAGCACCTTCAGCCCCAAGTATCGAGAACCACTCAACGTTTCACCCATTGACTCGTTTACTGGGCTCTACAAAAGTTGGGCTCCTAGTCGAAGAAAGTTCAAGCCAGAATTCTAAGGGTGTAACGGGGGGCTTAATGAAAAGGTGGCTCCTCCTTTTCCAACCCAACTGATCAAATCGCCACATCACCATGACAACTCTTCTACCATCCTGGCCTTTCAACAACAGCCTGAGACCACCAAGGACATTTCTTATCTCCATTGTATTACTTATGAACAGGGCCTTTGATAGGACGACGCAAAAGGTGCACTTGCTCCTATTACCCACTCCAGACCCTTCAATGATAAAAAATCTAGAATTGGAATATGCCCAACGCTAATTTGCAGTTCCACCAGGAAGAGGCACACCACCGAGAATTGCATCGTTACTTGAGCACAGGTTCAAAGACATGGTTGAGATGTCGCCCTCCCCAGTTCCTCAGCGCGAAGGAAAGATCAAACATCCAAAACTAACCCACTTGCTAAACCGTATGAGGTCGCCCCAAGTTCGTGGGTTAATATCCATAGCGGCCTCTTTAGATTAAGGTCATCGATGTCCTGTCCTAGCACTATGTTCTTTTCAATTCCACTGTCTCTTGAGCTCTATGTAGTCTTATTGAAATAAGACCATGTAATGTCTCAAATTTTCTTTCATCATAAATGATTCATTTTAGCCAATATTGTTTTCTAATTCCATTGCAATCTCAACCACTCATTTGGCCCACAATTGGTTAATTTTCTAATGCTGATTCAATACTTAATGTTGAAACAATCTCCCAGAGAGGCCCTCTTTCAACAAGCTCCACAAAATGACCCCTCCCTTCCATCCCTTTGTCACGATCAAATCAAAAATCCCTTGCAGCCTTTGAGCCACAAAACTATCCATTTTAGCCAATCTTTTTTTTCTCACCCCACTCACCTAACCCTTTGGACCAAACGGTGCGTGGAAAGACACGTGCAAAAGAAAAAGAAAAGAAAAAGAATTAAAAGGCAAAAAGAAAAAAGCAAAAACCAAATTCAAAACAAAAGTTTTCACAAATGAAAATCAATTTCAAAATCCAAATCCAAAGTTCAAAGCCCAATTCAAACAAAAATGTAAAAAGTCTGAAAAGCACAGCTGACGCACCGTGGTCACTATTGATCATCAAGCCTTTTTTTTCAAACCTCAAACCCACAGCGACACATTACAGCCCAAAGCCCTCCTGCACCACGAGCAATTGTCCCAATCTACCACCAAATCTACGTTGTCTGATCTCGTAAGGATACGAGAAAGCCTCTTCTCGAGAGGTTCTGACCGCCTCAGCATTTAACATTAAATCATTTGAGGCCTTTTGATGCTTTGACTTGCTAAGAATTTGATAATGGTTTTGCCAGTCTAGAACCTTGACAAACTCATGCTTGAACCTGCATATACGCCAACCTCTCTCTTACCCACATTCAATTGACCCTTAGCCACAAATTGACCCTTTTATTTCTCACCAATAAGCTCATCCTTTGTCCACCTTCAAGGAGTCATTACTCAATCCCCAAAGAGTTTAAAGCCCCACTGACCTTTGGGTCATAACATCTTGTTTGGGAATCATCATACAATCTATCCCTTCCGAAACCACGTTGTCTCAAAGATCTCGCTGGGCGGGCTCGTTTCATCATGGCTCTTAATTCCATTGGGCTTCTTGTCTCTAAGGCCTATTACCGTGTTCAAGTCTAATTGCTATCGGTGGAAACCTGAAAAATCACTTTGGAACCCTGTCTCTTCTACCAATCAAGTCCTGTTTTCTCCAATGTTAAGTCAAGTTCACAGTCTCCTGTCCAAGTGCCACCCTTTCTCTAAGTTCACTCTTCAAATACACTCTTCAATTGGCACTCGTACTAGATTAGACCTCTAGGATCGTCCTTTCTGTCTAGAACCAGACCTAGACTGGACTCTTTCAAATCAAAGCACTTTCATCTGTCTAGAATCAGACCTAACATCACTTCAATCAGGGCTAGAATCGACCTAGACAAGTTCACTTTCAAATTCATGATCTAGAATCAGACCTTAGACGAAGTCACTTTCAATCATGTTAGAATCGACCTAGACAAGTCACTTTCAATCATGTCTGAATTCAGAACCTAACAATACTGTTCAGAATCATGTCTAAATCAGACCAGACAAGACACTCCTTTCAAATCATGTCTTGAACCAACCATAGACAAGCCAACTTTCAAAGACCTTCTCAAATCAATGTCTGAACCCGACCTAGACAAAGCCACTTTCAAACTTCTCTCAAAACCTGTCTTAAACCAGACCTTAACAAGCCACTTTCAAGACTCTCTCAAACCCATGTCTAGAACCAGACCTAGACAAGGGGATCCTTCATGACTCTCTCAGAATCAGGTCTAAACAGACCGTGAGACAAGACTCTTTTCAAATTCAAAAAGACTCTCTCCAACCATGTCTGAACCAGACCTTAGACGAAGAACCCTTTCAATGACTCTCTCAAGAACCCATGTCTAAAACCAGACAAGACCCTTTTCAAACTCAAAGACTCTTTCAAAATCAAATGACTTTGCCACTCTCTCAATCTCAGGGTACAAGTTACAGTCACATGCATGCAAATTTCGCTAGACAAAAAACAAAAACCGTATGTCGTCACCAAGTAGCCCTTAATCCTGATTAGGGCTATCATTTTCACGCAAGGCTCATTTCTTCGGAAAGCATGGACGCCACCTGCATTTCTCCCAGTCAGCTAAACGGAAATGACCGCTCAGACTCAGACACATTACAAAGCACATCAACGATGGGACTCTATGGCTACAGGTAAAACTAACCTTGTTTTGCACATCGGTACCGGCGAAAAAGGGTAAGCTGCAGGGTCGACAGAACGTCTTGAGTTGCTCTCCGTCCCGAATCGAAGACTTTGACTTTCGTCTTACGAAGGACTTACGGCTCTCCAGACTCAGTCACAGTGGGGCTCTGTAGACACCTGAAAATGTGTCCTCCCCAAAATGAGGAATCCGTGAGAAATATACCGCGTTCTCCGCTTGTTGTTTCGACTCCGAAGAAAATGCTTTAGACTCCATGAAAGTTGGAATTACGTTGAGTCCCGTACTCGAACTATTGAGCAAGGTCACTTACAAGCAAACATTTTTCTGTCGGTTTTCTCGATAACTCAAAGGTTTTCCCAAAGGTTTCAAACGAGTTAAGGGCTGGGGGGGGGGGGGGGGGGGCGGGGTGGGGGGGGAGGGGGGCGGGGGTGAGGGAGATGCGGGGGGGGGGGGGGAAGAGGGGGGGGGGGGGAGATGGCGGATTCTCGATGCTTTTTGATTTTCATCATGGCGCGTCACATTTTTCGAATCCGCCAATATTTAAATATTTTCTTATTTCTATGATTTTCTATGAAATTTTGCAACGTTTAAATACGCAGAATAACGCCAGAAATACGTGAGATGGATTAAAAAAAATACTCCGGAAAACGTGGAACCTCCTAGAACATTCCAGAACTCCTGCTTGGAGACCCAAGGGTGTCTAGGGGCGTTCGAATCAAGGAAATCGAATTAAAATCGAGGAAATCAAAACATATCGAGGTTTTTGGAAAAAAATATGCAAAATCACAGAAGCGTATATACGCTGAAATGAGCGTATATACGCTCCTAATGAGCTATTCGCTCCATTTGACGTATATACGCTCAACCCCTACATCGATTCTTGCCCCAAATTTATACAGCTTGGAGAAGCGTAATACGCTAGGATGAGCGTATATACGCTCCTCCCCTTCGTATACGTCATCCTCAGCGTATAACGCGGGTTTTCTGACCCTCTTTTTGCCTCGTGCCTATAAATACTCCCTGCCTTGCCAGTTCGAGACACGACCTTCATACGACTGGAATACGCACATTCACCGACTCAGATCTTCACAATTTCAAAAGACTCAAGTCACAACACATCAAACACTCTCAGAACCCCAAAAACACATTCGATTTCGATTCAAACAATCGATTCTCTTCGATCAACAAGCGAATAAGGTATAAATCTGAGTACTCACCAAAAACCTTTCTTTATCTTTTTCAATTTCCGTCCTCCTTTTAATTTGACCAACCATGTATTTGAGTGTTAATTCATTAAGCAATGTAGAAACTCACTGATTAATGGTCATGTGATTGTAGTTTTTATTCATATGTGTTCATTGTCTTCCATGGTTTCTTGACTTTCATTATTAATCTAATATTACTATTGTCAATACAACTCGTTTCTTCGTACTCATAGCAATTCAATCGAAAGGCGATTCCTTGCAGTTTATGTCTAACATTTATTGTTTGCATGAACAAGGCTGAGAGACGCCACATACATATTATTATGCCTTCACTAACTGTTTCATGTTCTTTGCTGTGATATTAATAATAATATATCCAATCACACTTTTGTATCATGTTGCTTAAAACAAGACCTCGGAATTATGAATCGTTTGTCACATTTAAAGTCAGATAATACATGGCAGACTACGTGTTTCTAAAGTCACACCTTCATTAACATGATAACATCAAGTGACCGCCCTTATCTTCATTGTATGAAGTCTATGTTGTTTATTAAATAGCAACGCCACCATACGACTAATCGATATGCACTTCAAGTCAATTCAATAGGCTCGTTTGAATATCAATTCTTATGATTTATGGACTACAATAGAGACCCTGCAGTAGAGCCGCTACATGCGGCGAATTGTTACAGATCTGAACTTCGCTACCATTGTCACCAAACCCATCGACTATTACTTGATCCTGGAGTGGCCATTAATTTGCAATGTTATCGGGACAGTCCGTGAAGATAATCCATATAGGCACGTCGCTGCGATCCCCTCAATTCGCACGAAACACACCCGCAACGCATTAACATGCGGATTCCATGGCTCAATTCCTATGACCTGAAGGCTAGAGCTCACGCCCCTTGCCTAGAGCTGGGGCAGGAAGCCCTACAATGAGGACGATACTCCTTCGGCGCCAAGCAAATCCCTCCCAATTTGTTGATAATATTGAAAGCTACGAGTTTCAGTCTTCACTACACAATTGTATTTACTTGACCCTCGAAGTGAGTCCCAGTAATCCTAGTTGTAGGCTCCGCCCTCGCCTTAGCAGTGGCGTTGACCTCAGCCTTCAAAGTTGTCATGTTGAGCATGAATTCCGCCATGTGAACTAATTGGGCGTTATTTGCGTGTCGAGCACTCAGTAAATCCGCCTTCCAGCTATTGTAGTCGTTCCTCGAATTGAGATGATCGCCAACACCGCGTGCCCTTAAATATAGTTATTCAAACGAACCGCCCAAACCTAGTTGTGACCCAAATTAATGCCCCCACGTTTCCAACTCAAGTAAAACACACCAGTCGTTGGCGTCTACCCCGGGACATGGTACGAACTTCAGATCTGAAACCCAATCGTCCCGCATACTAATGTGCAGATAAAGGACGGCTCTACTACTCGTCTCATTGTATTCCACTAAATCATAACAACAATTCGATCTCAAACTATGAATGACTCTTGAAATTGCACTTGTGGTCATTATATCAAAAAAGCGTAGGAGGTAGGCCGTTGCTACTATAAACACAAACAAGACTAATGCTACAAATGAAAATAAGGCGGGTCCACTTGATTTGTTATCAATGTTAAGTAGGTGCTAGAAAACGTCGCTCCATATTATCTGATTTAATGTGACAAACGATTAAATTCCGTTCTTTGTTTACAGCATATATAACAAGGATGTAGTATTGAAACATTATATATACAAAGCGAGACATGAAACACAAAGAGTTAGTAGGCATAATATAATATGTCATGTGGCCCATCTCACCTAAGTCCACTGCATAACAATCACACTTTTAGTAATAAAAAACTCAAAGAGAGTCGCCTTTCAATTGAAAATTGTCTATAGAGACGAATCAAACGCGATTAATATTTGACAATAGTAATATGGTTAATAATAATGGATAAGCAAAAACCTGGAAACAACCATAACAGAAAATGATGAATAAAACCTACATATTTACCAATGAAAAGCAATTAAAAGTGATAGTTCTACATGCGTGTTAATTGAATTAAACTTCAAATAACTGTTCCAATCAAACTTAACGACGACAAATGGAACCTTGAAAAGAGTGAAAGAATTTTGTGAGTAATCTCAGATTTATCACCCTTATTTCGTTTTGATTCGAGAAAGAACATCGATGCTTTTGAATCGAAAACGAATGCGTCTTTAGTGTTTCGTGAGAGTTTTGATGTGTCTCGTGACTTGTGTCTGTGAAGTGTGAAGTTGTTGACTTGAAATCGTATGTATTGAAAAGTCGTAATGCTCTGAAGTCGTGTCCCGAACTGAGCAAGGCAAAGGGGTATTTAGGCACGAGGCAAAAAACGAGGCCAGAAAACCCTGCGTATATAGCTGGATGAGCGATATACGCGCATGGAGCGTATATACGCTCATGTCCAGCGTATATACGCTTCTCATTTGATTGATTTTGGCAAAAAATCGTATTATTATGGCAAAGGTGAGCGTATATACGCTCAATGGAGCGTAATACCTCCTATACGTATATACGTCCATGTTCAGCTATATCGCTCATGTTGAGTATATATTTTTTCCAAAAAACCGTCGGATATGTTTGATTCCTCCGAAGTTTTATTCGTGATTTCTTGATCGACCACCTAACACCCTTGCTCTCCAAGCAGATTTCTAGATGTTCTAGAAGGTTCCGACGATTCCGGAGTATTTACTAATTATTCACGTATTTTCTGGCGTTTCTCGTTATTCAAACATTGCCAATCATAGAAAATCATAGAAAATAAGAAAAATATTTAAAAGTATTGGCGATTCAGAAAAATGTGACGCACATTGAAATCAAAAAAGCACGAAGAATCGCAGCTGTAACTCTTTTGAAAACCTTTGAAAAACCATTTGAGTTTATCTAGAGTAAACCGAAAAGAAAATATGTTTGCCTTGTAAATGACTCTGCCAATAGTCGAGTACGACCTCACTTATTCCAACTTTCGAGTTCAAAGCTCTTTCTTGATCGAACAAACGCGACGCGGATTATGTTTCATCACGGATTACTCATTTGCGGACAACATTTTCAGGTGTCTACAACTCACATAGTAATCTAGGAATTAACCTTCCTAGGTGCTAAAAACGTAAGTTTGTGTGATTCAATAATCATGATGAATGGAATGCAATAGAGACCGAATAGAGGCCGCTACATGCAGGCGAATTGGTTCAGATCTGATTCGTACCATTCCCCGAACCACGAGCTGTTACTGTATTGGACGTGGGCAGTATTGTCACCAACGTTTCGGGCGTCCGTGATAACCTTCTAGACCTCGGTGGCGATCTCCCCTCACTCTCGTCGACAAGACACATTCCCCCAACGCACTCACACGTCGGGATCCCGTGGCTCAAAGCCCACGCAAAAGCACCTCGATGTAGTACCAAGCCGCGCGCCCGCTATACGCTGAGGGCGCGGCCCACGTCCTACAATAGGCATCATAATGTCAAAATGGTTGTAAATAGAATAATCAGGCTTTACGTCCTCGTTGCGTCGCAATATTGTAAATGAGCACCAAAACTCGTAATTTGCCTTTAAAAAAACAAAAAAAATAAAAAAAATTGGACAAAATTTTAAAAAAGCCCGTATAAAAAATATAATTCAAAAAAATCATAAGAAAAAATGAATTATAGCGTTCTTGCACTTTTCCATTTGTAAGTCAAGTCATAGGCAAGGAATGGTCACTCCTAAGGCATGCATTGCATAACATGTTGAACGAACACGTCAACTTTTGGTCCATGTGCAAATAGGATATGGAAAAGATCAAACACTCCACCTGCTTCGGTTCGTACACACAAGGCATGTCTAGTTCGTCACTCTAATAGTTCCTAAGAAGCAACACCTCAGAATCTTGTTCCGACCCCCATTGCATTAATGGCTGCCAAAAGTTCTCGCATAGACCAAATCATGAAAAAGTAATGTCACTAGACTCTTGTAGATACCTACATTTCTCCCTAGCTCAAGATGGCCAATGATAAGACACCTCTAGTGAGACATAAGCTAAATTGAGAGAGTTTGGACCTTGACATACCTTAAAAGGCAGGTTTTACACAAGAATCAACACTTTTCTCGCACAAAGCACCCTTAAATATAGGTTGAAATTTCCAAATAATATTAAATTATTGTTAGACATTTTTTGTAAAAATTTTCAGATTTTTTTTTTTACTTTGTCTAAGCATTTTCATCATTTTTTGGAATTTTCAACAATTTTCTTAATTTTAAATTAATTTTAAAATTATCAAAATAATTCCAAAAATTATAAAAATTTAACACAACACACTACATTTTAAGAAGAATTTTCATATATTTTTTCTATCATTGTTGGACTTACAAAACCCGGTTTATTAATTTTGATTCTAATTTATAAATATTTTCAAAACTACCACAAAGAATCTAACATAATTGATTCTAAATTGAAGCCCACAATTTATTCAATTGTTCAATCAATTAATTTAAGTTTCTCAATAGCTAGAAAATCAATTTAAAAATTCACTAAATCAATCAATTATTCAAATATATTTTCTAAATACATAATTTCAATAACATATTTAATTCCCTTCTTTAATCCATAGTCAATCAATTACTATAACAATTCATAGAAATAATCTCATTAAGTCACTTATTTGATGATTATAAACACTCACATTGTTGTGTTTACAACTACAATCTATAGTATAGCAATTCTTTTTAGGAAAAATTGACCTCAACACTCTAAACTATTGCTTAGGTGCGCCCAACACCCTGAACTTCATATAGTTGTTCAAACACCACAAACTAATGTATTGGGTGCGGTGTGCACATTTCTCAACTTTTCGTCCATTAATTCATCGAAAAACGATGATGTTTTTTTTTGAAAAAAAAAATTTGATTAAAAGTTATATGACTTTTTTTGGGAAAAAAATTCATCATTTTTTGGTGAATTAATGGCACACGTTGCACCCAACACGTGAATTTTTGGTGTTTTAGCAACAAAGTAAAGTTCATGGTGCTGAGCTCACCTAAAAAATAGTGCGGAGTGTTGAGGTCAATTTTGCCTTCTTTTTATTCTCTTCTGATTCTCATCCATTAGTCAATCAATTGATATCAATTACTCCCTCTGCTCCACTAAATTCCTGCCACTTCTACTTTACACGTTTGCCGATACCTAATTTACAAATGAAATATCTTTAATTATACATGAGTAAAAAATTATAAAAATTGGATTTTAATAAACTACTTGGTAATACGATTCTAACAAGATGACACTTGACTATATTCGTTCTTACATATTGATGAGAATTTAAAAGATTCTCACTATTGAATAGTTCCCACTATTATTCATTATGGCATGAAATTAGTGGAACGGAGGGAGTACTCTAATTCTCGAATTCATCAACAAATCAATCTTTTAATAATTAATCGAAAAAATTACTAAATACAATAAGTCAATAGCATGATTAATTCCACTGTTTTTTCAACTTTCTCATCCATTAGTCAATCAGTTCATATGATAATAATGTATAAAAAAACATTATCATAAAAATAGAAATTTCACAATTTTGATAGATATAGATACTCAAATTCTTTTTTCCGATTATACCACCAAGCAATTATTTTGGGTTTTTCTAAGCTATGCCCTCGAGTTTCTTCAGTTTCTAAAATGTACCCATTCTTTTTAGAAATTCTAAATTGTGCCCTCCAATTTCTCTAAATTCTAAACCATGCCCTTATTTCGCTTAACTATGGTTAATTATAATAATTTAAAAGAAAAAGAAAAAACTAAAAACAAACCACCCGCGCCACCTGACCACAATCACCTCTTTACCTCAAGCATCGCTTCCTCCTTACCCAAACCACCGCCAGCCAGCCTTCGTTCTCTCTCCTTTCTCCTTTTCCTCTCATGATGGTTTTTTCAATAATTTAAATCCCTAAATCAATTCGAAAATTAATTTAAGGCTTGATTCGTTTATAGTTTAATTGCAAAGACCCTAAATCAATTATGTTTTTCGTAGCTTGCTTGGTGCATTTGAGTTTGAGTCGAAAATTCGGGTTTAAATGGGGAGATTTTGGTTCGAATTTATGGGTGGGGGGAGATTTTGGTTCGAATTTCTGGTTGTGGTTTGATTTATAGGAGGAGGGAGGAATAAGAAATGCTGGTGTCGTGGTAGTGGTTGCGGGTTAGCGGAAGAGGGAGAGGGTCGGGAGAGGAGAGAGAATGGTCGTGGTATGCGAGAAGGAGGGAGGGAGTGGTGGCCGTGGGTGGGTTGTTCGCGCAAGTAGGGCTGTGGTGGGCGTGGTGCCTGGTTCGCGCTAGTGGTTATGTGGAGGAGAGAGAAAGAGGAGGAGGGAGTGGTGGTGAGCTGGTGGTGGTATGGGCTGCGTGGGAGAGGGGAGGAGAGAGAATGGCTGCGTGGGAGAAGGGAAGGAGAGAGAAGGGATTTTTTTTGTTGCAAATTGTGTTTTATAACAAAACTATAGTTAAATAATTTAAGTAAAATAAGGGCATGGCTCAGAATTTGGAAAATTTTGACGGCACAGCTTAGTATTTTTATAAAGTATGGGTATGACTTAGAAACTGAAAAAACTCGAGGGCACACATTAGAAAAACCTTTTGGCATACTCCCATTCTTTTTTTCTATTATAAAAAAAATATTATCATAAAAATAGAAATTTCACAATTTTGATAGATACAGATACTCACCTTCTATTTTCCAACTATACCACCAAGCAATTATTTTTATATTCTAACATTGTACATAATATTGTATTTGCAACAAATTTTCTTTTATGTTTTTTCACTTTAAAGACATTGTTTATAGGTTTTTACAATTTAATATGTATAATTGTTAGTTAGAAATTACACTTTAGTTTGTTTTTGTTGACTTTTGTAAATTTGACTTTTTTTTTATAAGGAATAAAAAATATTGCAAGCATTGCGTGAAAATCAGGTTAGTCATGTCTATAAGACTTGTAACTTCGTATGTTTTCCACATTGGACATATGCTACTTTGCTTGTGTAAGGGTTTATTTTTTTCAACTTTTTTAAAATTTTGAATTTGGTGGCGGTTTTAGTGGATAACGTGAAGTTAATCAAGAAGAGTTAATGGTGATGAGAGGAATCGGTTATGAGATTCTAGATTTCTAGAACATGATCGTTGTCTTCATTGGTGATTTTTAGGTTGCTTCAATTTAAGCGAAAAAAAGCCAATTATATATATGAGCCAATTATTATTTTATTGTATGTATATATAAGCACTTTTGCTAATGTAAAGTACGATCTACCTAAGCTTGCTGCCAAAAGTCCAATAGTCATGTAATCAATTTATATGCAAATGTTTATTTGGAAGAAAAAGTTTAGTTTCTAACTTCTATTAATAAATATTGATCATTGACTTAATATTCTTATATATATACAAATGAAGAAAATTTAATTATAAATATGACAAAGTGTACGCGCCACGCATGCGCACACCATGTGACACTAGTATATATATATACTTTAAGAATGATTAATAAAAAAATTTGTATTTCTTTCGTTTTTTGGCTTATTTTGTTGTTTTTGTGAGTAAACCATTTATAGTCCATGTTTATGGTTCATGTAATAACAACTTGTTATTTTCTTTTTTTTTCATTTGAAATGCTTTTGTAAATTTGATGTTGCTTACACGTGTGTGCATAACTTATTGTGTGCTCTAATTTTGATAATATAACTTCTCACATAGTCATTTATATAAGGAAATTTGACAACAACCAAGTTTTGTGACACTTCAAAATAGTTGTGTGTTGTTCTTTAAATACCAATTATTTAAAATTATTGAATACTACAATACATTACAAATATAATAAAGTAAAATAACATTTACCCTTAAGGTTCTACAATAGTTGTATTTCTAAACAAAAACTATAATTAATTTTATATTTATTTCAACATGGTATAAATTCCTTTGATAAGAAGGTAGCCTCCAAACCCCCAAAAAAGAGGCCAAAATCCAAAATCTCACCTAGCCAAAGTATATGGTCTTACGATGTTAATCTGATGAACATGCATGTACTTTGGTAAGATGTATTTAATTAAATGGAAACCATTGTTGTTCCTACTTATCGTCTTTCTAATTAATACAAATAAATCACCAAATGATATAGTGAAATAAATCATATTGAACAAGTCCATTTGTAATCATTTGAATGACTCAACAAATTAAATAATGTCTAAATTGTTTAATATAGAGAAAAGACCATAATAGCGGCAGCACCAGTGATGAAGGAGAACTTAAGGGTGGCAACACCATTCTTCTTAGGTGGGGATTGCACATCAGCAGGTGTTGATTCAGAAGGAGCTGGGGCATCCGCATCTGGGGATTGAGCAGGTCCTTCCTCAGGGGTGGCAGTAGGAGAATCCAAGGAATCATCTGAATTGGGGCTCTGACTGGAGTTAGGGGCTCCTGTCGCACTGCTCTTTGGACTAAGGGAAGGAGAGGTTGTTGGGGTTCCATCTGTGGATGTTGGTGATGCAACCTTAGGTGCAGCAGATGATATTATGGGGGCTTTAGCGGCAGTTGTTGGAGATGATGCGTCAGGAGCTTCAACTTTATGATGTAATGGTGATGGAGCTAACTCGTCTGCGGCCATAACTGCGCAAGCTACAAAACCAAACACCAAGGCAAAAATAACATATTCTTGACGAGCCATCCCTATTATATTTTGATATTCGAGAAAACTTTACCAAAAAGAAACAGGGATTCTTTAGAAATTGCAGTATGTCTCTCTCTTTTGATAAGTAGACAACTGCAAAAACAAAGAATGAATATGGTTGTGCAGAAATTAGGGAATATATATATATACATAGATATATATGTTGGTTAATAGCATGTTCATCTAGAAAATCGCTAGGCCATACATATTAAGGTATTCAATTATTAATTGCCAACATATTTCTAAAAATAGTATTACTTATTTAAAGGTAAATAAAAATAATTGACCAGATCTAACGGTTGTTTACTATTTTTTTCTCTGTTGAATTGTTTTCTACCAATGCATGTATTAAAAGGATTTAAGCTTTCATTTACAAAATGATTGGACGATGATGATGATGCAACTTATATAAAAATGACATAATGTAACACAAATAAAGAATATTATTGATTAATGAAAACTGTAGTACCTCATGACATCATCATTTTTTATTGAAAAATGAATTAATCTACAGGGAATTGATTCAAATCTTATATATGAAACACTATAGGTCTATAGTATATGTGATTATAAAATTTCATAATATTTTAAAATCAACAATAATCACAATTAAATATCATTAATATATTTTGGACATTATACCGCATATGGAAGTAAAAATTTGTCAAACTAATTGATATTCTTAATGAAATTAAATATAACATAATAAATATTTGAATTATTTATTGGTTTCTAATTATATTTCATAAAATATAAACTATATTAATTAGAGGATTTAAGTCGAGTAAGATGGGTTTATAAAAAGTTATCATAGTGTTAGCAACAACACCACCTCAGAACTTATCATTATAATTGGTACAAATTACATTTTAGCTATACAGGTTTGTTAACGTATGTAAACCTTTAACCTTAAATATATTTGATTCCATATTAATTAAAACTAGCTAATGTAATAAAGCACGGAGTAGTTATTAGGAATGACTAAACATTATATAAGAAAATCCTCTTTTACATATTATCTTCTACCTACAAACACCATAATTTAGCATCTTAGTCTCATTATATGAATGTCTCTAAAAACAATTTAAATTGTACTTCTTAAACGAACCCAAATAACGATCATTATAGGATTCGACCCTATTGAACAAATCCTTCTATTTTATTACATTTTAAATCCCCTAACGCACTTGATCCACTCACTATGGTCCTCATCTACTTATTTATATACTCATCATGTACGTACACACCTATATTCTTGTGCCCCTCTTTAATTTAAGGTTTATGATATGATCTCAAACAAAAAGAATTCACATTTTTATTTGCAAAGAATATTTAGCGACCATTTTATTAGTATACCATCTAACAAACGATTGGTAAAATTGTATAAAAATTTAAAAATATTGCAAAATTTAATGATCGCTATGTTTTGGTTACCGATTGCTTGTAATCAGTAAATTTCATTTTTTTAAAAATTTCATTCTAACCAATGCTAGGTCGACTATTCTTTTTCCCTCATTCTTCTTATATTTTCTTCTTCTTTTTCCCCTAAACCCTAAACGCAAACTCGACTTAAGCCTAATGTAGCAGCCTTACCATTGCCATCGTCAGTTTCCTCGTCACTGCAACCCACCCCAACCTCTTCCTCTTATTCTTTATCCCTAGTTATCGCAATCCACTCCCACTGAGTAATCCTTTCCTCCTTGATATAAATTGTCACCATTGCTGCAATTAAAAATAAAACTAGAGATCATCAAAGATAGATGACCCCTTTTTTGAAAATAAGGAAAGCCACCACCTACAATTAGTAAAACAACGTTTTTAAATACTACAAATAAAATTAGTGATTGTTGACAATCGGTAAATTATATTATTAAAAAATAAAAATAAAATTAGTTCTTCTGCATGAAATTCATGCACATTCATGCATAAAATTATGCACATTTACTTTTATTGTGAAATAAATCATGACAATCCATTCTAAATCCAACGAATAATATTGCTGCTCACACTTTTCATTTTAAGGTTACTTCTCCTCTGAATAAATTAGCGATCGTTTCAGTTCGTTCATTAATTTAAAATTAAGTTCATGAATTTGATAGTTTAGTTGTCATTTTTTTATCATAAAATTTCTTTTAAGCTCATGCATTTAAGCCACATTTTACATCAATATTCTAAAAAATAGAATGTAAAGCAGGCAAAAATTCGTAATGCTTACAATTTGTTTATTGTTTATAATAAGAGTAATGATTAAACAATACTACTTATATATAGTTTTTAAAATATTTGACGTCGCCTCTTATCTTGATAATAATAATAATAATAATAATAAATAATAATATAATAATAATAATAATATAATAATATAAAATATAATAATTAATAAATATAATAATAATAATATAAAATAATAATATAATAATAATAATAATAATAATTAATAATAATAATATAATAATAAAATAATAATAATAATAATAATAATAATAATAATAATAATAATCATGTATATTATAAACAAACACCCCAATTTGAGTCGATAACTTTTATGCGGACCTTTTGTCCTTAAAAAAATTATAAAATTACTTAACTAAAAGATAAAATACAAAATCTTTACATACCATAAGAAAAAAATGTCAGAAATGAAAAATATTGATAAATTCATAACCACCTGATATATCTATAACAATTAAGCAATAGACAAACAACATCAAAAAAATATATCTTATCCAAATAATTTTAAACCAATAAAATTGTTATGAAGACTAAAGGTGATCAAGTATAGCCCGGGCCCGCAGGCTTGGCCCGATCCGGCCCGAAATTTGCGGGCTTTGGACAAGATTTTCGTCTCGAAATCGGGCCGGGCCCGATTTTTCCCAAACTTTGTGCGGCTTTGACGTGACTTTTACACATTTTAGTTATTTTTTTGGCCGGCCCGAAAAAGCCCGAAAAGCCTGCCAAACCCGCTCCATTTTTCGGGCTTTGGACAACAAGCTTAGGCCGAATCCAAGCCCGGCCCGGCCCGATTTAAGGGCCTAAATATTCAAGCTAAACCGACCCCGAACCCGCTAGCCCATGGTCACCTAGTGAATGACTGAAAATCAAAAAAACTTAATTCAAAAAAAAATTAAAAAAATATCAATCTTTTCTACTGTAAGTAAAATAGAAATCTTAGCTTTTCCTTTTTTTTATAAAAAAAAACTAGCATGAGGTTAAATAATAATAATATAATAATATATAATAATATAGTAATAATAATAATAATAATAATAATAATAATAATAATAATAATAATAATAATAATAATAATAATAATAATAATAATAATAATAATAATAATAATAAAAGTTGGAGCCTTCCCTCCATTGTAGAAATACAACTATCAGGATCAGTTTTGTTGCAATGGGATCGAAGACCTACAATGATCAAGGGTGTTATAGGTAGACTATGGGAGTGAAATTGAGTTGAATAATGGTGACTCGATGCCTTTTTAGAGGTTAAGTTTGACATTGTAATGGACTTTTGACTTTTAAAATTGACTCAGATTTTGACTCGACTTGACTCAAAGGAGACTAAGAACGAGGTCTATGAGTGGAGCTTCCTATTCCTAGACAAGAGTGTGACCTTAAGAGTGAAATTGATCTTGAAGGTTGGAACTGGATGAGCTAGCCCCCGGGAGAGGCTTAATTGGAGTTGGAAGCGTTGAACTGTTTTGACTTTGATTTTGGTAAGACCATTGACTAGACCCACATGAGGCAACTTGTATAATGAAAATCGCCCCCCCCCCCCCAACTTGAAGTTCACATTTGGAATGATATGGGCACTAAGCCCCCCATGTTGATTGAGTCAAAAGAGTCCAAAAGGGTCAATTGAAGAATGGGCTAGAGTTCGAAAAATAGAAAAGTTAAAAATTTGTGACTAAGGGTTGAGACAAATGTGAGGCTGTCACGATTGGTATTGAGATGCAGGATTGAAATTAAGTCTATGTCGGGGTCTAGACTAGGAGGGATATTTTCGAATTCTAGAGAATTGAACTTCGATTTATTTTTATTAATTTGGTTGGACCTCAAGGCGAGGCTACCTACGTAGTTCGTGAGGTTGTGTGTATAAGTGATGGATAATGCTCATTTGACTTTTGCACTAGACTTTGACAAGCTTTTGAATATGCAAATTTGTCATTTGGACTTTTATTTAACTTTGAATTTGAATTGATGGTGCATAGATGTGCTTTAACTTTTATTTAACTTTGACATCATTTTATTTTAATTGAGACTTGCTTTGACTTCAAAACTTTGACTTTCAATTTTCTTTCCTTCTCTTATTGTTTTGTCTCAATTTTTTTCCTTTTTTTCTTTTTCTTTTTTTAAAGAAGGTAAAGAAACTTCAACAAGTCAAAGCATAAAATTTGAAAACAACGAGTTTGCTAAGGCATCATGTTTTCATCACCGTACCACGTTCTAGGAAGGGTTCAAGAAAAAGAAAGATAATCATTTGCAGCGAACTACGTAGCATATGTCCTTTGTTATGCACCATTACAAGGTGAGGTTGATGTAGGTGAGAATAAAACAAGATTATTTGATGTTGAATAGGATCAAATAAAAGGGTTGCAATTGAATTTGATGAGATTAGGTGAATAGAGGGAAGGGATTATTTTGTGGAGCTATGAAAGAGGGCCTCTCGAACATGTCCATTTTGATTTTTTTTTTAGGCATTGAGTGGTAAGAGTCTCATCATTGAATTGAAATTAGAAATATAAATTGAAAAGAAGAAGGCTTATTTTATTGAAAATTAGAATAGGATACAAATTTATTGACTCGACTTAGTAGACATGGACCTAATTGACATAAACTAAAATCAAAGAAGAAAGGGRAAAAACATGGCTAGGACTATTGTAGGCGTGTGCCCTTATCGAGCCTTGTCCTACGTCGATTTCGTTTGTGGGCTTGAGCCACGGATCCCRCACGTGAGTGCGTTAGGGTAGTGTTGTCGAGTGAGGAATTGCCACTTTGTTTATACGAGTTAATCACGGACGCCCGAAACATTGGTGCCAATTTAAAGGCCCCACTGTCTGATCCAGTAACAAAGTCGTGGGTTCGGGGACATGGTACGGAAAAAATCTTTGACCGAATCCGCCCGCGTATAGCGGCCTATATTCAATCACATTGTAATTTCATTCGATCAAATCCATTGAATACACAACAACTTAACAATTTTATCCTTAGGAAGTGCTCTAGCCTTAGAAATCTATTAAAAGAGTGAGTTTCTATCATGCACATATCACTACCTAGCCTAACTGCTGTGACTACTTCAAATTAATAAAATTAATAAGGTGCTTCAAATCCGTTTGTCCATGATTAATCTGAATTTAATGTGATTCAACAATTTCCGGTCTTGTTTAACAAATCAAAAAGTGTCTCATGCATAAACAATATATATATATGTGTGTGTGTGTGTATATATATATATATATATATATATATATATATATATATATATATATATATATATATATATATATATATATACGGTCTTCTGGACCGTATATACGGATGAGGCTGATGTGGCTTGCCATGTCAGAGATCCGTGTGTTAATTCCTATTTTTATTTATCTTTTGCTCGGGAATTAATATCCGTGTTTTTTCATCTAATTGCCATCCGATTAACCTATATCCACTTTTGAGTAAACTTGTTTGACAAGATTAATTTTTAAAAATATTTTGGATAATTCCCGAATTTCCTAAATTTATCTACGAATATCTGAATTAATTTATTTTCGAAAATTATATCGCAAACTTGTAAAAATCATAGAAAATCATAGAAAAATGAGAAAAATTATTAAAAAATATTAGCGAAATCATAAAAATGAGAGGAATCAGATGAGGATGAAAAATCATAGAAAATACCTTCAAAAAATATTCTAAAAATCCGAAAAATAAAGAAAAAGCCTGAAAATAGAAAATAATTAAATTAAAAAAAAATAAATACTTTCTGCCTATTATTGGGCTCTCGGCTTATGATTTCAAGCTTAAATTTAATTCTACTTGTACAAATGGATGTGTTTTATAAATTTTGTCGCAACTTTCAGAATCAAATCTATTTCGAAATGTCGTACTTTTCCTCATCGGCTATTCAATTTGGGGACACTTTTGGGTGTCTACACCTATGACTCTTATTGACTCAATCTATGAGGACTGTGAACTTGTAACTGTTGAGTCCCTTAAAGTTTTGAGTGATGACAAACAGTTTCAAGGAACATGATACTTTGCCATAGACATAGTTGGTCAGGGAACCAACTATCCTAGAATATTGTTTCCTTAGACTAGTTAGTACTTATATGTGTTTTATGCTGAAATTAACTTGTCTCATTACAGGGAACAGCTGAATGAATAATGTTCTATGTACTCGTGGGAAACCAGTAGGAACTATTTCCTAGACTGCTATACTGAAAAGCAGTCATATACTCTTTATTGTACCTTAACCATGTTACATGTGCATAAGTTGAGTTGATTCGAAGACTTAGAGCATTGAGTCCTTTCGAAGTCATTCGAAGAAAGAAGTATTGCTTTTGATTGAAGAATTCAAGGAAGCCTTAAAGTCTTGAAGATTACATGAAGAAAAGAAGATATGAAGAAAAAGTTCTTAAGAGTTTAATCTAAGTTTTCATGTAATGTGCTCCATAGTATGATTTGTTTGTTAGGGTGTTATAAGTGTTTATAAGTGTTTTGAGTTATGTTATGAATTCTGGTACAAGTTTGGAACAAAATTCATAACATACTCATCCTAGGGAACCAGCTGGGTCTCTGCGTGGAATATAATAACTGCGGATTTGAAAAAGATTTTCTTAAAATATTTCTTCAAAGATTTGTTTTGAAAATATTCCAAGTAGCTGGAAAATAGATGAGAATGTATTTTGGTTTCCTTAATCTTAGGAATATTTATCTTGTTGATTTTATTTCGTGATTAAATCAAACAAGATAAATACTTTCCTTAAATCACATCTTGCCTTGACCGACAAGTTATGTTATTTAAGGATACTAGGATTTAGGTTTCCATGCATATATATACTCATCTAAATTCCCATATTCCACATCTCTCTCCACGGTTGAAAAAGAGTATTTTTGTGAGAAAACACTTAAGCACAAAAGCCCTACTTCAAGTCATATACAAGAGCACTATTCGAGCATAATAATTCTCTTATTAGCTTTTTAGAAGTAAGATCAAAAGAGAGAAACTTTGATATTGTTAAGGAATTCAACAGAGGGGTTGAAAGCCAGGTGAGTGTGAAGGTTATGTGATACACAAGGGGGGGTGAATTGAGTAAGTAAGTTTATCGAATTTCCAATTTTTTCTTTCGGACTTAGTATGAGAACCAGTTGGGCTGGTTCCTGTACGCAGCGGAATATAAGTAAAGCAATAAAGAACACACAATATTTAACGAGGTTCACCCAACTCTGGCTACGCCTCCTATCCTATGTTCTTTTATTAATCTACTCCAAAAAACAAAAAACACGCTCACTCTGCTGTTTCCTACTCCGGGAACGCACACCCCAACTCAACTCCGAATGTGCACTCGACTCACACTCGTAAGTCCAACTTTGTGTTTGAACTCACAAACACTCATCAGGCTTTCAACCCCTCTGTTGAATGCCTTTACAATAGCAACTTTTTTCTCTCTTTTGTTTTACTTCTTAAAAAGCTAAGTAAGAGAATGATTAAGCTCGACTAATGCTCTTGGTGACTCAAAGAATAATCTGTGCTTTTGTGTTTTTCTCTCAGAAATATTATGCTCTTTTGATCTGTGGAGAGAGTTATCGAATTTCGAAGCATAGATAAGTATTTATATGTATATTGATTTAAACCCTAGTTTCCATAAATCTATACTTGCCAAACAAGGCAAGATTAGATTTATGGAAAGTATTTATCTTGTTCGATTTTATCCTAAGGAAATAACCGAGCAAGATATATACTCCAAGGTTTAAGGCAATATACACATATTCATCTATATTTCCAGYTGCAAATATCCTTTTCAAAATATCCTTGTAAAATATTTTAGAAAAAACCTTTTTTCAAAACCGCAACCAAAATTCCATTCAGGAACATAACTGGTTCCCCAGCTTGGTTCCTTGATTGAGTGTGTTATGGATTCTGTTCCAAGATTTGTACCAGAATTCATATCATACTCAGAACACTTAAAGTATTTAGACTACTACTATTAAATCACACTACAGAGCATATTACATGAATTCCTAAAAATAAACTTTAAGGAGCAATTCTTCTAATCTTCATGTAATCTTCAAGAACTTGAATCTTCCTTTAAATACTTCAATTTTGAGCACAACTTCTTTCTTCGAATGTCTTCGAAAGGCCTCATACTTCAAGTCTTGGAATCAATCTATTACTGCACATGTAACAAGGTTAACATGCAATAAWAGMYACATGACTGTTTTTCAGCACAAYAGTCAAGGAAMCARCTCGTGCTGGTTCTGYACYAGTATATGAGCTTTATATGTAATCAGCTGTTCCYTGTATCAAACAAGYTAGTCTCAATGAATTCACAATAATTATTAACTTGTCTGGGGAAACAAGTGTCCTAAAACAGCTGGTTCCCAAAACCAACTATATTCATATTAAAGCATCTTGTTTCCCGTAAAAGTTTGTCATCATTCAAAACTTAAGGAACTCAACAGAGTGTTTGTGAGTTCAAACACAATTGGACTTACCAGTGTAAGTTGAGTGCACATTCTTAGTCGATTGTGGGGTGTGCTGGTTTCCCGAAGTAGGGAAACAACAGGGAGTGTGTTCTTTATTTTTCGGAGAAGAATAATAAAAGAACATAAGGTAGGACGACATATCCATAGTTGGGTGAACCTCGTTAAATCTTGTGTGTCCTTTATTGCTTTGTTTATATTCCGCTGCATACAGGAACCAAACCGACTGGTTCCTCACACATAATCTGAAAAGAAAGAAAAATAGGCTAAGGGACAATTTACTCAATTCACCCCCCTCTTGAGTACTAAAGAACCTTCAGTAACTTAGTTGCTAATTGAACGTGTTGAGATCACCTATTAGGTTGTTCTGAATGTTGAGTTTTCCTCTTAGAGGGATTGAAAGGCGTCCTCATCTATCAAATCTTGGATCCTGTGTTTCAAAATGTAGCAATCTCCGGTAAGGTGTCCATTTCCTTGATGATACTTGCAATAGGCATAAGGATTCCACCTCCTTGATTTGTTTTCTGATGTTGCACCTAACCTGACTAGTACCTCGATTTGGTTTGAAGTACTAAGGGTTTTTGGACTTGATCTAGGCTTGACATGGACTAGTACCTTTGGTTTGGATTAAGGCATCTGGACTCTCTATACTTGAATCAGGATTTGGAATTGTGTTTGAGCTGGACTAGACAAAGATCTTGGTCTGCTTTGAGGTGTTTGGGCTGGACTCGAATTAGACTTGAGTTGGATTGGACTCTTGACTAGACGAACTTAGCTTTTAATCACCATTGGGCTTTTTGATGTGGACTTGAGTGTGGATTAGAGATGGAGAATTTGAATGTGGATTAWGACTATGGATGTGGCCCATGAATGTAGAGATGATTTTTTGTGAAATTTGAAGTGGACATGGATCATGGATGGACTAGAAATAGACGTGGATCATGGGGCATAGACTCGAAAAAATTGAGATGCATATGCACATGTAAACACAACAAGCACATCAACACAATCGATGCAACCTAGAGTTTCCTAAAGTTAGCTAAGGGTGTCAAAAAGGGTCCCATGACTAGGCTCATAACAGTCCTTAACACATCCAACCCACTGTGATAATCAAAGGAGGTCTAAACCATTATGGCTCTGTAGGGAACTCGACCCCGCGTCATGGTGGGGATGGGCATCGAGCTTAAGAGTTGGTTACATAGGTAGTGCACCAACGCCAATCTTAAGCGAGCCCCCCCCCCCCCCCCCCCCCCGGGCCTGTCTCAAGTGTAGAACACACTTATGTGAGACGTGTTGCTAGAAATGCAAATACTCAGTGCCAACAACATAAGTATTGCATAATGCAGAATGCTTAGCACCACATGTTCAATATTACATTGGTGAATTTGCGAGACTTTTTGAGTTTCGCTCTCCCTAGTGAAGTCACAAAAAAACTATATGGGCATTGGTGCGTCACCGGGCTGGATCAGATTCGGTCCCTCCACCTCGCAATGTGCAGTCTCGGTGAGACAGCAKTTTGCGAAGAATTAAATTCTTGGTTTTTTGCATAGTGTGAGTATGCTAGAATTGAGGACTACGGATACTCGAAATCGAATAGAGGAAGCCGCCACTGCACTTCTTTCGGGAAGCTGCGAAACTCGTTTTAAGCCTTGCCTATAATTGCACAAAACAAGGTGAAGGACTCCATTATCTGGTCGTGCACCTGTTGAGTTCCTTATTTCGAGTTTTGATTAATGACAAACCACATTGAACTATTATTGCATGCATGTTTCTACTTACATKTGCAGGTATCAAAGTTTAAGTTCAATGGATGAAAAGACGAAGCTCATAAAGTCAAGTCTTGAAGATTGCATGAAGACCAAGTTCATAGAGTTGGTTACTTAGGTTTTAGATGCAATGTAAGTGGTATAAAGGAACTGCGGTTACTTGTCATACACAACTACAAGTAAACTTGGTGGACTGGATCAGTCTGGGAACAGATCTGAACCAGTCCTCTCGAGTCTACCTCATCCATTTGTATTTTAGGAAAGTTTTTTTTCCGCTTAAAATATTTTTAAAAATAGAACGGATACATGATTTGTTGTGCAAGCAAGTTTCATTAAGTTTGGTAAGAATATTGTATGATTTCATACTGATTTTATTTGGTATCAAATAAAATCAGTGAATATATTTTCCGTGAAATATTCACCTTATTTCCAAGGAAAATATATTCTTATGATTTCATGCAATATCTACGACCAAAGGCTTACTCAAAGAAATTGTTAGCACAAAAACCCTAAGACTTTTGGCTGACACAATAAGAGTATACTCGTAGCAAAAACATTCTTTCTCTCAAAGTTTCAAAACCTAGCATAAACCCTAATACCACATTAAGGACTTAAACTACTTTCATCTTAAGCGTATTACGCTGAGTACACTGAGAGAAAAACTTGTTGTTTTGAGCAGCCTCTGAGGTCAGTTTGTTGGGGAAGTTGATCGGGGATCATCTTCATTTGACCCATCATAGTTGGTGGTTAGGTAGAACTTCCATAGGTGTCAGATGGGGAATCATCTTGTGCATAGTTGCATAAGTGATTGAGTGTACTACTTTTGTTTTTCTCAGTTGATTAATAAAAGAGTGAGTGAGTGGAGGACTTAGACATATTTGAAGTCGAACCTCATTAAATTCTTGTGTTTTTGATTTATTGCTTTTATATCTACTGCCTGAAAACTGCTTCATAACTGTTCTCATAATTAATTGAAAAAATCTATAATAATCGGGCAACACTCAATTCACCCCCCCTCTTGAGTGGCACTTGCACTTTCAGTGCCGAGGTCATGGATTAGGGGATGAGGGTAAGGGCGAAGTAGTGCACACCACCACCACCCCCCGGCATCTAGCAGCCTATACTCGGTCTCATTACAAATTCACGAATTGTAATAATGAACAACACAGATTTGCGTATTAATCCTTAGTAATACAAATGTTACTAGGCGAGTTTATTAATGCATGTAAGACTATTAATTGTTGTCTCTTTGAATTAGGTCAAGATTCAAGGATCCTAAACCGTTTGTCCATGATTATCTTATTTTGYGTGATATGCAATAAACAGGTCACTAATTAGCAAGAATTAATGGTGGTTGGAAAAATAAGTAAAAGAACGGGAATAAGAATATACAAGAAAGAAGAAGAAGAAGGGGACTTACCTCGAATCACTATCCAAGATAAAACAAAGACAAAAGCAAAAGTTAGATGTGAGTTGAATCGCTGCCGCAAAATACTATTTACATAGAGAAAATAAAGAGAAAAGTTAGTAATAATAACAATGGTAATTAATTAATATCGAATTTAAATTGAAAAGAAGAGAAATAAAAGTCTATTTRCATGTTAATTGATGTCAAATAATTTTTTAGTCTATATTACATGATTAATAGTGATTAAAAGGAATAAACGAAAAATAAAGAAAAGAACTTAAGAGAAAAGAGAAGAAGGAGAAGATTTCTATGAGTTTTGGGGTCTCATAGATTATACCAACAAAGCGCGATCGAACAATCCTCAGCGAGTGCCTTGAATGCTTTAACCTCTTGATTTGAATGTATTTGAATGTGCGTAAATGTATATTGAATTTGAAAGAATTTTAGAAGAGTTTTTAGAGAGTTTTTAGAGAGAGAGAGAGAGAGAGAGAGAGAGAGAGAGAAAGAGAGTAAGGACAGACTAATGGGAGTGTGAGAATGTCCCAAGGTTTCCAAATGAGCCGTAGGGGGTGCCTATTTATAGGCAAGGTCGCGAAAAAAAGGAAACGGATTTTGGGCGTGGTAGCGAACAACTATTCTTTCTTCATTTTAATGATTTTTTTTTTCCTTTTTTTGAAAATGTTTATCAGTTTAAAAATGTTAAGAAAATATTCTCGTGCGTCATAAGTTGACATCCATGCCAAGGAAGCTATAGGATGCATCTAGACATCCTTGGGAGCAAATTGTGGGCCTGGTAGGTTCCGATAGCTTCCGAAACAATCCGTTTCATTCGATTTTTCTTAAGAAATTCATAAATATTCATCTACACATAGAAACATTATGAAAATTCCTTGTAAAATTTAGTATTTTGTGTTAAAATTTTGTAATTTTTGGAGCTGTTTTAACAATTTAATTAATTATTGCAAATTTAATTAAATTATCGAAAACTCTGCAAAATTGCAAAAAATGCTTAGAAAATTGTTTAAAAATAAGTTAAAATAATTTTGAAATTAAAACTTACTTTTAAGGGTGCTTTAGGCAGGAAAAGGTGTTTTGACTCTTTAAAAAGAGATTCTATGGCATTGTTTGAGGCAGATGTTCTTATGAATTGGACAAATTGCAAGATGGTATAGTTATATCATTGCCCTTAAGGAGGGACAAATTTAAGTATCTACAGAAGCCCCCAACTTTGGTTGTGTCTGCAGAGATGTAAGTGTCGTAAGACAGCAATAAAAGTGCTCGGTACCTCCAAAACAAAGGTTAGTTTTATCTGCACTTGTGGGTGTAATTGCCTTCGGAAGCTCCTCGTTCCTTCAGCTTGGTCTTGATCTAAAAATCGAATTGCCTCCAAAAGTACTTCAGGTTCGATAATTGGAGAAGTGTTTGACAACCATGCAAGTTAAGTGTGACAATTGAAAGAACACACATTATTTAAGTTCACATGCAATCCCACAAAGGTCAGGGTTTTTGTGAGTTTGAGATTTGAATTATGATTGGATTGAAGATTGAAATTAAAGTTGAAGGATCAACCACAACGGCTAGGTTATGGGTTAGAATTGAAGAAAGATCATCCACGACGATTAAATTATGGGCTAAAATGGGATAGATCATCCATAATGATTAAATTGTGGGCGAAAGTTGAAGAAAGATCATCCACAATGCTGAGATCCTGGGATAAGGTTGCAGAAATTGAAGGAAGATCATCAATAATGATTAGGGTTTTCGTGGGCTAAAATTGAAGGAAGGATCATCCACAACGGTCAGGATTGTCGTGCGCTAAAATTGAAGGAAGGATCATCCACAACGGTCAGGATTGTCGTGGGCTAAAATTGAAAAAAGGTTCATCCACAATGGTCAGGATTGTTGTAGGCTAAAGGGTCATCCACAACGATAAGAATTGTTGTAGGATAAAAGGTCGTTCACAAGGGTAAGGATTGTTGTAGGCTGGAGGGTCATCCACAACGGTCAAATTGTTGTGGGCTAAGGTCATCCACAGAGGTTTAATTGCTGTGGGATAAAATTGAACATCCACATCAATTAGGATTGTTGTGGACTAGGACTGAAGTCTTACAACTGCTAGCTTTTGTTGTAAGTAGAGCTTTGATTTGAAATTGGGATCATGCGAAGGTCGGTTTCATCGTGAGAGAAACGTAGACCTACAACTACCAGGGTCGTTGTAGAATTGCAACGATGAGTTTTATTGCAATGGGATCGAAGACCTACAATGATTAGGGGTGTTGTAGGTAGACTATGGAGGTGAAGTTGAGTTGAATAATGGTGTCTGAATGCCTATTTTGAGGTTACGTTTAACTTTGGAATGGACTTGTGAGTTTGTACTTGAATTCGACTTTGACTTGACTCGACTTGAGTTAAAGGAGACTAAGACCAAGGTCTGTGAGTGGAGCTTCCTATGCCTAGACAAGAGTGTAATTTCGAAATTGATCTTGAAGTTGGAATTGTAGCCCCTAGGAAAGGTTTAGCTTGGGTTAGTTGGAAGCATCGAAGTGTGTTAAATTCGACTTTGATGAGACCATTTACTCGACCTACTTGAGGCAACTTGTATAATTGAAAGAGCCCCCCCATAACTTGAATTGACACTAAGCCCCCCATGTTGATTGAGTCAAAAGAGTCTAAAAGGGTCAATTGAATAATGGGCTGAGTTTGAAAAATTGAAAAGTTAAAATTTGTGACTAAGGGTTGACACAAATGTGAGGATGACACGGTTGGTCTTGAGATGTTGGATCGAAATTGAGTCTATGTCAAAGTCTAGACTAGGAGGGGTATTTTCGAATTTTAGAGTATCGAACCACTCATTGAGATGAATCTAGATTTATTTTAATTAATTTGGTCGAACCTTGAGATAAGGCTACCTACATATCCTTGTGGAATCAGACCGATTGTAGTTTGTGAGGTCGTATGTGAAAGTGATTGACAAGGCTCATTTAGAGGGGACTTTTGAGGTTGTAATATAGGCTTGGGTTTGAGGGTGTGAAGCTTGAATTGTATTTTGATTTTGTCGTGGAATTTGACAAGCTTTTGTTTTGGTAAACTTGACTATTGAACTTGAGGTTTAGCTTTGATCGCTTGATCTTTTTATTGCTTGTAACGCTTTGACACATTTTAGTGTTTTTATAATAATAATAATAATAATAATAATAATAATAATAATAACATAATAAATTCAATATATTATTATATTATATATGATATTAATTATATTATAAACTATGTTATTTTATTATATTATATATCATGTAAGTTTTTATATAATCAATTAAAAAATATATCTTATGTTACTATTGAACTTTAATTTTAAACATTGGTAAACAACCAAAACAACAACAATATATAAAACTTAAATCTAAATATATAATCTAAATCTAAATCAATGGAGTAAAAATCTAAATCAACAACTATATACAAAACTTCGTTATAAGAATGATATCATATCTTATTCTTCATATGAAATTAGTTGGTAGAAATACAACTACTCCAATAAGTACTACTCCCTCCGTTCCACTAAATTCATGCCATAATGAATAGTGAGAACTATTCATTAATAGTAAGAATCTTTTAAATTATCGTCAATATGTATGAAAGAATATAGTCAAGTGTGGTTTTGTTAGAATCGTATTAACAAGTAGTTTATTAAAATATAATTTTTATAATATTTACTCATGTATAATTAAAGATATTTCATTTGTAAATTGTGCATTGGCAAACGTGTAAAGTAGAAGTGGCAGAAATTTAGTGGAACAGAGGGAGTATATCATTTCTAATTTTTTTTAATATTATTATAGAGCATATGTTAAGTTCCCTAGTGTTTTGAGTGATGACAAACAGTTGCAAGAACAGATACATTGGTCGGATAAATACAGCTAGTCTGAACAGCTGAGAAAACTGTTCTTGGTCACTTGAAGGAAAATGACATGTATGCTAACAAGTTATATGTTCAAATTGTTCTATGTGTTTTAGCATGCAGTTTTTTCCAATTCTCTGAGCAAGAAGGTCCTTCGAGTTAATCTCGTAAACATTCTAAGTTGAAAAGAAGATCAAGGGCAAGCTTTGAAGATGTTGAAGAATATGAAGATTAGTTCTAGGTTTAGACTAGGTCTTTATATTGTATAAATGCATAAGTGTGATTGATTGCATGTATTATTGATGGACAGATTATGTGACTTCTCTTGTAGAGTTGAAGACAACTAGACCAGTTGGTTAGTTGGCTTCAACACTACCAGTTGGAAGAACAGTTCTACTGTTCTTACAACTCTGATCACCTTGTCGAGCAAGTAAACGTTTTTGAAGATTTTCCTAAAAAGAATTTTGGAAACTTCAAGGTGATYTAGTAAGAGTATTTACTTARRAATATTGTGTAAATGATTTTAGTCGAGTTAAGTTAACTAGATATTATTTTATCTTGKATAAAATAATATCTTGTAAACTTTCCTAAAATATGTGTTAATCTTTGGAAACAAATATATCAGATATTGTAGGGTTCGACTGTGATCAATTACATGTCTCTTGCCTATAAATATTCATGAGTATGCACTCTTACAAGTGAGATTCTCTTCGAGCTTAAAAGAGTTATWTATTTCGAGAGAAAAGTCCTTAGTCTACATCAAGCAAGCATAGATCATACGAGTGCATATATTGAGCTTTAATTTACTCTTGTACGCTCTTTATGAGAGTTATTTGAGAGAAAGAAATTTGTATTGGATCATCAACAAGGGGTTGGTGATCGGGTAGCATTTGAGAGTTCAATTGCGAGTGCTTGTGAGTTCAAGTGCGAAATAGCACACTTGGGTTGAGTGTGGGGTTTCATTGTGTGAGAGATCATACATTGAGAGAGTGA
>SNQN01005313.1:0-45379 GCA_008642245.1 Bassia scoparia | reverse complement strand
GAGCCACCTATCAACGCGCTGCCACTACCCTTCTGCATGACATGATGCATAAGGAAGTGGAAGTATATGTTGATGACATGATAGTAAAGGCAAAGGAACGAAAGGATCACGACGCCGTCTTAAGAAAGTTCTTTGAAAGGCTTCGCAAATACAAGATGAGACTCAATCCACAAAAATGTGCATTTGCAGTTACTTCTGGAAAGCTTCTTGGGTATGTCATTAGCATCTGGGCCATCGAAATCGACCCTTCAAAAATCAAAGCCATAATGTCCCTCAAACCACCTTCAAACGAAAAAGGAGATCCGAGGATTTTTGGGCCGTCTTCAATAAATCAGCAGGTTCATCTCCAAACTCACTATGGTGTGTGAACCCATCTTTCGCAAGCTTAAGAAGGTTGAACCGAAGACTTGGGACGATGAATGTCAACAGGCTTTTGACAAGGTGAAAGAGTACCTCTCCAACCCTCCAGTTCTCTTACCACCAGTTCCAGGCTTACCACTACGGATCTACCTTACTGTCACTCAAACAGCTGTTGGAGCAATGCTTGCTCAAGAAGCCAACGGGAAGGAAAATGCCATATATTACTTGAGCAAAAAGTTTCTCCAATATGAGACGAGGTATTCCAATACAGAAAAGCTCCATACTGCGCCACGTTTGCAACTTCAAGTATTTTGGGGTAATCTTTGCCTACTTTCAGCCGTATTTGCAAGATCGGGGACGAGTTGTTGTATTTGGCTAATGCATGGTGCTTTCACTGCGACTCAAACGCATCGTAGGATTGTCATTTTTAGGTTTTTTTTTTTTGGGAGGAAGTCGGTACCTCCAACGCATATTAGAGTCACATGCATAAACACAAACACATACATACATGCATACACACAAATACATACATACATGCATTATACATAAGTCTCATAGTATGCAAACACATGCATTCATACATTCATACATAAGTTGCTACATAAGCTCATATCATACAACCCGTAGTTTCAAGGCTAAGTTAGTCTAAGTGTCCTAGTGCACCTCCGGCTCCGACAGCGTTCATGAGTTCACGAAGTTAGTCCGTTACCGCACTCGAGGAACATTGCGGAAGGCTAGCCCATAAGCATACATTACACAAACGGCTCTAGAATATTCTAAGGCTTTTGTGTAGTGAAACTCACATACATAAGCGAAGCATCACGTGACTAAGCTTGGAAACAAAAATTTCAAAGTGTACAAGCACAAATGGTCGTAGCAAGGTCATTTGCAAAGCCAACAAGAAAACTAGGGGGCTACTTCACACATCATCTTGGGGCTCCAGAAATTCCATATATGCACGCTTCGGGTCTACGATTTCTCCCGCTACAAAAATCAGCACAGCATCTTTCGGGTCTACGATTTCTCCCGCTACAGAAATCCAGCACAACCATCTTTCGGGTCTTATGTTTCTCCCGCTACAGAAATCTCAAGCAAATACATCTTCGTCTTGGAACTTCTCCCGCTACAAGTTCCATCAGCACATCTTTTCGGTCTTGGAAATTTCTCCCGCTACAGAAGTTCCGTCAGCATCTCTCGGGTTTGGATCTTCTCCCGCTCAAGAAGTTCCGCCACTCTTCAGGTTTTGGAATTTTTCGCACCAGAAATTCGCCATACCACATGACATTTTCCTCACGCCTAATACGGCATTCATCGCTATACGCGATTGTGCTATACGCAACATTCTTCCCGAAAAGCCAAGGTCAGCCGTAGGGAAGTCTTTTACATCACAATTCTCCCCGAAAAGCCAAGGTCAGCTGTAGGGGAACTTTCGAAGGAACGAGGCGCTTCAACGGAACATACATTACTTCTTCCGAAAAGCCAAGGTCAGCCGTAGGGAAGGCATCTACATCACTTCTTTTCCCGAAAAGCAAGGTCAGCCGTAGGGAAAGCTACCTGAGGAACGAGGCGCTTCCGAAGGTATTCATCACCTTATTCTTCCTGAAAAGCCAAGGTCAGCCGTAGGGAATCCTCTGAAGGAATCAGCCATTCCGACAGAGTGCATCATCATTTTCTCCTGAAAAGCCAAGGAAGCCGTAGGGAGAAACCACCCGAGGATCCAGGCGCTTCCAAGGCATAACACCGCATAGGGCGGGTAACAGGTAAACTAACCTTTGTTTTGCAGGTAACGGCGAAAAGGGTAACTCAGGGTCGCAGAACGTCTTGAGTTGCTCTCCATCCGAATCGAATACTTTGACTTTCGTCTTACGAGACTAGCGTCTCTCCAGAATCAGTCAAAGTGGGGCTTCTTAGACACCTAAAAGTGTCCTCCCTAAAGAGTAATCAGTGATGAAACATACCGCGTCTCGCGATTGTTTCGACTTAGAAAAGATGCTTTGAACTCACAAAAGTTGAAAATACGTGAGGTTATACTCGGAACTATTGAGCAAAGGACAAATAAAAGGGGCAAAACATTTTCTTTTATTTATTTTTAATTATTTTCTATTTTAGGTTTTCTTTTCTATTTTAGGATTTTTTAAAATAATTATATTGGTGATTCTCCATAATTTCCACTTTTCATTGTGGACTCTTCACATTTCTTAGCTCACCAGTATTTTTAGATTATTTTTTCTGTTTTCTACATTTTTCTATGATTTTTATAAGTTTTTTAACGCAGAAAATACAAAAAAAATCAAATACACAAAAAATACTCCGGAAATACGTGGAACCTTCTAGAACACTCTAGAACTCCTTGCTTGGAGAGCAAGGGTGTCTAGGTGCGTCGAATCAAGGCAAATCAACGAATAAAATCGGAGGAAATCAAAATATTTTCGAGTTTTAGAAAATATATTTACACAGAGGCTTGCGTATATACGCAAAGGCTGCGTATATACACAGCCCCCCTGCGTATATATGCAGGCCACCTCGTATATACGCAGACCTCCTGCGTATATACGCAGCTCTCCTGCGTATATACACAGGGTTCTCCCTCGTTTTCCCTTCGTGCTATAAATACGTGCCAGCCTTGCTCATTCCGGACACGTCTATTCTCTCTCTCTCCGTCCCTAACTTGCGTATTCTCTCTCTCACTCTCTCAAACACTCTAAACACATTCGTTCTTGAGTTCTAAGCATCGATTTGTTTCGATTCAACAAGCAATAACAGTTTATTTCTGAGATTATCGCCATTAAACATACTCCTTTCTCAATCTAATTAATAACTATTACGAGTTTCGATCTAATTAACAAAACATGTAGAAACTCACTATTTGATTGTTCCATGTAAATATGTAGGATTGTCATTAACGTTTTCAATGTTTTTCATTGTTTTTGTTTCTTTTTTATTTCATTTTCATTATTATTATCACTTGTCAATACTAACGATTCTTATCCTTGTATAGCGATTCAAGCGGAAGATTCATTTCGCTCGTTTTTATTATAAACTACATTTGTTTTGTTTGACTTTTTATAGCGATTCAACGCGGAAGATTCATTTGCTCGTTTTTATTACGAACTAACCTTGTTTTGTTTGCAGATTTAGGTAAGATTGGTTTGTATATATGTTTTGAAGTTCATATACTTCGCATTGTCATTGTTGTATCATTTGTATATATTTTGCTAAACAAAGACCGGAAATTATGTGAATCACTTTAAAATCAGATCAACTATGGACAACCGGTGGTTTTTAGGCACCGTTTTAACTTGATTAATGCAAAGTGGTCACAATTTCTAGGTTAGGTAGTCTCTTGTGCATAATAGAAACACACTTTCGTAGTAATTTTAGGGTTAGTACGCTTCTAATGTGCTAAATGTAAGTTATGTGCATTCAATAATCGTTGTGAATGGAATTGCAATGAGACCGAGTAGAGGCGCTACTGCGGGCGAATTGGTTACAGATCTAATTCGTACCATGTCCCCGAACCCACGAACTGGTTCTGGACATGTTGGGTCCATATTTGGTCTACCAATGTTCGGGTCGCTCGGAATAACATTTATGGCACCACGGTGGCGGCTCCCCTTATCTTGACAAACTCCCCAACGCACTCACGTGCGGGTTCCGTGGCTCAAGCCCACGCAAAGCACCTCGATGTAGTACCAAGCCGCGCGCCCGCTATACGCGAGGGCGCGGCCCACGTCCTACAGTATCCTAAATCAGTTGGTTCCCAAAACCAACTATATTCACAATTAAGTGTCCTGTTTCCTGTAATGGTTTGTCATCATTCAAAACCTAAGGGACTCAACAATGTGCCTCTTTCTCTTCTCTACAAATTTACTTCTCCTTGGCCATTTTCAACTTGGGGAATTGATATTATATGGAAAATCACGCCCCAAGGGCAAGGTGGACACGAATTCATCTTGGTAGCCATTGATTACTTCACAAAATGGGTGGAAGCGGCATCATATGCAAAACTTCAAGCTAAACATGTGGCGAAATTCATTAAGACCAATATCATATGTCTCTTTGGAGTGCCTCATGAAATCATTAGAGATAATGGTACTCATATCCAGAAGGAATGCACAGATTTGATTGAAAAGTACAAAATCTAACATCATAGGTCGTCCCCATATCGACCACAAACCAATGGAGCTGTGGAAGCCGCGAATAAGAACATCAAAATTGTTATTACTAAGATGACGGAAACATAGAAGGATTGGCCTCATAAATTGCATTTCATGCTTTGGGGAAATCGGACATCGATAAGGACTTCCAAAGGTCATACCCCATTTTCATTGGTCTATGGGACCAAAGCAGTTCAACCAATTGAATTGGAGATTCTGTCATTTCGCATTGTGATGGACAGCAAACTTCCCAAAGCCAAATGGGTTCGTGTTAGATATGATGCATTGATATTATTGGACGAAAAAACGCCTCTTTGCTTTGCATAATGTACATCTGTCTCAACAACGAATCATTAGACATTTCAACTAAGGCGTTAAACCACAAAACATTAAGGAAGGAGATTTGGTCTTAAAAGCATTGCGCAAAACTGTCCTAGATCCTCGTGGAAAATTTCGTTCAAATTGGGTTGGGCCCTACATCGTCAAGAAAATTTTATCATGAGGTGTAGTATAATTGCAAGACATGGCAAGTCTCATCAATCTAGATCAACTTAAGAAGTAATACATCTAATCAAGAAAATACATGACAAAATTCTAGACTTGTTCCATGTAATAATGAACTACGAGAGGCTTGATTCCATATTGGATACATAGGCAACTTCTTTGAAGTGTGGTCCCTTTAATAATATTTTCCCCATTTTCCCCCAATGTACTCATGAGTGTTACAAATAGTAATGATAATAAAATTTGGAATTATTTGCAAAATTGTAAATGTTTATAAATTATATAAATAATTATATAGCAAATAAAATTCAACTTTTGTTCAAAATTTAACAAGGAATTATTAACTTATAAATTATTAACTTATAATTAAAACAAGGAATTAAAGCAGGCAATTCTTCTCCTTCTGCATTTATATCGAAGTCTTCTCATTCTCTTTTTCTTTGTCCACACCATTCGTACTAGCCACTTTTTCCTTCGCGTCAGTCCTTTTCCATATCTTCTTAGGCATAGTCTTTCCTGGAACCCATTGGAGCTTTCGTATGAATTGGGCCCAATCGACTCCAAATAGGTGATGTTCGTGGTCTTAGTTTGTCTTTGACTAAATTAGCATTGGTTTTTTCTGAACATTTAGGGATACGCTCAACAATAGTACAGTGTCAATTTCCAAAGGTCGTGATTTTCTATTTGAGTCCTTCTTTTCTGCAGCTCTATAATAAACACAAGCCGTCGCGTTGGTCGATGTCATCCATTTCTTGTAGAAACGAGAGGCCGTTGTGTCCCATTCATCTAAGGCTAGAGGTTCAAGTTTAGGTTGAGCAATCGAAAAGTCGCCCCAGCTCTTCAAGGATCGACCCAAAATAGTTCGATTAACGGGCCTACAAGTGTCACGAACAGGAATTATTTGCTTCCTACCATATTGTATCATCAGCCTTGTGGGGAAGTAGAAAGTCAATGTCCACAATACACTGATTCTTAGGCCTTCTTCGTCGTCCGAGGTCATTATTCTTTTGATACGCTACCATGGAATGACCCAACGAATCGAGAATTCCTTTTTCGCAAAGTATTGAGCCTATTCATCATCAGAGCGAGGTGTATACAATCTTTTACGAGTGCAGTAGCTCTTTGTATTGTACGAAGCCATGTTTTCAGGAGGTGCAATCAAAGTCAAACGTTCCATCAACCATATCTGGAAAAATCAAAAGCGTATTATGAATATCCGATAAACAGGAAATTACTACTTCAATTAACAAATTAAATAATGTAAATTTACCTGCAATATATAAGGGCAACAAGTCATTGGACCGCTTTGATCGTTCTTGAGATCATCTAAAGCAAGCAAAATTTCTCCACAACAAAACAATGATGGAAAACGCCCAACTTCACATTGTTCAACAATTGCAATCACGGGTGCAAAACCAGAATTTTATGACTTATTATGAGGGAAAAGGTAGTGATAAAACAACCAAAAGATGAGGGCTCGCCTCCTATAAGCCGCACTAATCCTACTCATGGTTCAAAAGTGGTCAACAAGTCTCAACAAATCAACATCATGACCATGAAAATTTTCAGAAATTTTATGACTTTCGATTCCCAAAAAGTTCTCAAAGAATTGATAGAAAAATTCAAACAAGTTAGGAGAACATGAAGTAAGATCATTAGGCTAACAAATAATCACACTAATTTCTTCAGGCAAAGGAGTAATTTTATTATTATCAAAGTAAAAGGAGTGCGTTTGAGGATTCCAATACCTTATTGCGGCATGTAAGAAAGCCATATCAAGTTTCACCAACCTTAAATTCATAAGTATTTGGAAAATTTTGGTTTTATAATGTTTGAAGTTATGAATAATCACAAGGCAAAGGGCCTATTTATAAGGTTGCAAGGATAGGTATACGTCAAAAAAGCTTCTAAAGATAGATATAAGTCGTACAAAAGATGGGTGTATAAAAGATAGATAGGCATATACATACGACTGTATATACAAAAAGTCAAACGCATATACGCTTATCTGGACCGTATATACCCTCCGTATATATGGTCAAATCCAAAGTGACAACGAACATGGMAGGATTAATAATCCACACAAGCCTCAAGCAATCGTATATATTGATTAATTGACCATATATACGTTACAATTGTCCGTATATACGGAGTCCCTGACAATATATATGGAAGCCTTGACCGCATATATGGTCAGCTACTCCACTGCACACGTGTCAACCTACGTGAAAGGCTGAGTGGATGCCTAACTCCAAATTTTCTGCAATTTGAGGGCCTGGAATTCAATTATACGCTTGTATACGTACTCATACGCATGTATAAAWACGAACACTACACCATCACCAAGCGAGTATCAAAGGAAAAATGATCGCTAAAGCACAAAGCWTCGTTTGACTCACAAAACAAAAAAAGTCCACCTTTTTCCTTTTTTCTTTTTAGGGAGAGAGTCGATACCTCCAAGACAATACAAGTGTCATTGAGTCATAAAATCATAGAGGTCATTAAGTCACAAAATGATACATACTTCATACACATGCATCCACACATAAACCTATAGTATTGTTGTAAATACAAGGCTAAAAAGATAGTCCTAAAGATCTTCAGTCCCCTGATCCTCAACACTAGTATGGGCGCCGTCAATAGTCCTCGGAAACATATAGGGATAGCTACCTGAAGGCGGAACAAGCGGCATCCAAGAATAATATACCAGAACCGAAAGCGCCTAACTCGTCGCACCACTCTTAGATGGTCCGGGCTAAGAAACGAAAGGCTGAAAACTAGGAAACAGTAGAAACTGGAACAAAGGCTGAGGTTGAGACTGCGATTGAGGCTAAGGTTGCAACCGCTACGGAGGCTGAGACATATACTGGGGCACGTATGGAAACACAAACTGAGGCTAGAACACGAATGGAGGGGGTTGAGGCACAGATGGCTGACTCTACAAGAATACAAAACTCGAGATATCTAAAGCTTAGTCATGTAAAAGACAATTTACCTGACAAGCTCGTTGAGTACTTAGATTCCACTTCAAAGGATCCAYAAGTATGAGTATACGCTCCAACCCAGCCCGGTTGAATTGTGACATTACAAATATCAAGTCAAAACAAATCAAGTCGGCAAAAAAGAACAAACAAGAATCAAATCAAAGAAAAAGGGTCTTACTCCTATGAAGTCCAAAGGCAAAGAATGAGTAGCATGCCACTCAGACTCTGGAGCCTCGTTCAACAACTCTCGTATCTGGCCAACAGGGCCCTCATAGTTGATAGTGAGATCCGCGAAAGCAACCTCAGCCTCCATAAACTTGCACTATATAAAACATTATGAATAAGGCAATTGCAAATAAAAGCATACGAATAACTTAAACAACAGAAAGAAAGAACCCTAGGGCGGACGACCAGTCTGACTACAAGAGCAAGACGAGGAAGCAGCTCCTCTGAGTACGCCACATCCTTCAGCTTTGGATTCATCATCAAAGCTTAAGGGTCTGTAGGGACAACAGGATGGTCCCTAGAATGCTACGTCATTACGTGCTTGCCTAAGTAGTAGATACCTGCAGCAGGACTCCCAAACAAGCAACAGGCAGCAGTTAGATCCCTTACACGAACAAGACACTTCGGGCCTCCAATACCAGCGAAAGGAAGAATGTGTACCTATGACCAACAAAAATAGGAAAATCACTTGAAATATTAAATATAGACAAAGAAAAAGGCAGAAGCAAATAAAGTATATTACTTTAATCACTTTCATATTCTAAATTCTCTTTCGCGTCGTCACCAAAGAGTCCTAAGGCTTGATATTAGCTCAAGCGTCCCAAATCTTAGCAACGGGATACTGCAGTGCCTTTGGAGCACTACGGGCTAGAGGACGCAAGTATGAGTAGGCCCACAACTGCGAAAATATCACAAGTCAACAACACATAAAGAATCAACTGGCATAACGCAAGTGAAACAAAATAAAGAAATATACACATAAAGAGAGAAATACCTCAATCACTCGCCATGGGCCAACAATAGATACTTTCACTGAACTATCCCGCAGCCTGCAAGCCTTCCTCATGCAAAGAATCTATTGGGCATAACTCAAGCCCGCCTAGTCAAAAGTAGTTGTGGTCCTCAAGTTGGCCAGAGAAGCCAAGTAGTAGAAGGGGATACTCGTGTCAGTAGAGGAATTAGGCACCAAGAAACTACCTACCATCAGTAAGCAGATTGAAGGTTATGTGATACTCGAGAAGGGGGGTGAATTGAGTATAGTTATTAATTACCAATTTTTCTTCTTTTTCTTTCGGACTTAGTATGAGGAACCAGTTGGGCTGGTTCCTATACGCAGCGGAATATAAGTAAAGCAATAAAGAACACATAGTATTTAACGAGGTTCACCCAACTCAGAGCTACGTCCTCCTATCCTAAGTTCTTTTATTAATCTACTCCGAAAAACAAAGAACTCGCTCACTCTACTGTTTCCCTACTCTGGGAACCAGTACACCCCACACTCAACTCTGAATGTGCACTCGACTCACACTCGTAAGTCCAACTTTGTGTTTGAACTCACAAACACTCACCAGGCTTTCTCTATTGAATGCCTTTAYAATAGCAATTTTCTCTCTTATGAATTACTTCTTAAAAGCTACGTAAGAGAATGATTAMGCTCATCTAATGCTCTAGTATGACTCGAAGTAATAATCTTATGCTTTTGTGTTTTTCTCTCAAAATTATTCTGCTCTATTTTATCCGTGGAGAGAGTTATGGAATATGGAAGCATAGATGAGTAATTATATGTATATTGACTTAAACCCTAGTTTCCTTAAATCTATACTTGCCAAACAAGGCAAGATTAGATTTATGGAAAGTATTTATCTTGTTCGATTTTATCCTAAGGAAATAATCGAACAAGATATATACTCCAAGGTTTAAGACAATATACACATATTCATCTATATTTCCAGCTGCAAATACCTTTTCAAAATATCCTTTTMAAATATTTTAGAAAAACCCTTTTTCAAAACCGCAGCCAAAATTCCATTCAGGAACACAACTGGTTCCCCAGCTTGGTTACCTAAATGAGTGTGTTATGAATTCTGTTCCAAGCTTTGTACCAGAATTCATATCATACTCAGAACATTAAAAGCACTTAGACTATTACCATTAAATCACACTATAGAGCATATTACATGAATTCCTAAATTTAAACTTGAATTTTGAGCACAGCTTCTTTCTTCGAATGTCTTCGAAAGGCTTCATACTTCAAGTCTTGGAATCAATCTATTAATGCACATATAACAAGGTTAACATGCAATAAAAGATATATGACTATTTTCCAGCATAACAGTCAAGGTAACAGCTCGTACTGGTTTTGTACTAGTGAATGAGCTTTTCATGTAATCAGCTGTTCCCTGTAACAAACAAGTTAGTTTCAAAGTATTCAGATGAAATATTAACTTGTCTGAGGAAACAAGTATCCCAAACCAGCTGGTTCCCATAACCAACTATATTCATACTGAAGCATCCTGTTTCCTGTAATGGTTTGTCATCCTTCAAAACAGATGATCCGAGCTCTCTGCTCATCACTCGTGTTAGGTAGATCAAGTTCTTCCAACAGAGAAAAGCTACGAGCAAACGACGAACCTAAAGGCAGAGTGGTCCCAACCTTCAAATCAACATCCACAACGACTGTCTTATCAGTGAAAGCCAATCTTGTCTGCATATAAAAGTCATATGAGGTGATAGTYATCTCACCCCAGGGAAAATGAAAACTGTTGGTTGTATCCTAGAACAACTCCAACAGCAATAAAATGAAAGGGTGGGGAGCCGTCTACCAAGTCAAGGCATTCAGAGAATACAAGAAAATACCAAATCCCGCCCCCTTAATGAGTTTCATGAAATCATGCTCCAATAGAACATTCACGTTGAAATAGTTGACCACACTCATATGGTGGCCATACCCCCTCAATGTATAGTTGCTCTTAAAAGAAACAAAATAACCTTCAATAACGATACAGACACGTCCCGTATGGAAAAAGAAAGGGATATTAGTGGGCTTACGGTGCCCGAAAGAGGACAGTGAGAGATATGATGCTCCATATAGCACCACAACTTCGTAGGGGACGAGGCAGGGCAGTCCCATTTGTTCCGACGATTAGAACGCGGAATAGTGGAACAAACTCCATATGCATCATCAGAGCAATCTGACATCCTGCAAATAATTTCAGTCAATGAGTCAAGGGTGTTCATAACCCGTTTCGACTTAGCTTCATACATTTCAAGCCAAAACATCATATATATGACCTTTGAGACACAATTTCAAGGTCGCTCCGAGGTGCAAAGTAGTTGATAAAACATATTGCATGATCGTTGAAGCATCGGAAAGTTATTCATACAATATATATTAGATTCTCAAACAAAATGTTTGAATCAAAATATGATGAAAACATGCATTAGAATTTGAATCAAACCCATTATTGCTGACACATCATATATTTGAATCTCATATAATAATTGTGAATTCAAATATGGTGAAGATAATACATTGGCTTTGAATTTGGAATTCGGGCATGGAGTTGCTAGTTGAATCACAAGCAAACAAATAATCAAGTAAATCAAACAAAGAAGCAACAACAAATCAAGCAATGACAATAAAGCAAAATCACACAAAAATTGAAAAAAAAACAGGGCCATTCGATATTCCCCTCGTCATTTTCAAAAACACAAGCTTCTCAAATTCACATCTCAATACAACTTCAAAATCAATTTAATCAAGAAAATCCAACAAGAAAACAAATAATAAAAACAATACAAGGAACAAAAACAAAGAAATTCAAGCAAAATTAGACAAGAATCAAAAAAACCCCAAAACTCATGAACCTTAAATTGAATTAGCGCACGAATTGAAGGAATTGGAGAGAAGCATACCTGATTTCGCGTGGGAATTACAAAGGGACTAAGGAATTTGAGTTTGGGATGACATTTTAGGAAGCTTGGAAGGAAAGAGAAGCTCCAAGAAGCCAACACAAGTCACGAATAAGGCCACAAAAGCCACGACAAAACGAYATAAGAGCTAATAAAAGACGAAATACGGCATAACAGACCGTATATACGGTTATACAGACTGTATATATGGTCTCGACAACCGTATATATGGTACTGGCCACCGTATATATGGTAAGGCTGACTGGACTGCCACGTAAGCTTAGCCTAAACATTTCCCCAGCAATAATTCGCGCGTCATTTCAGCTATCCAACGGCTATTTTCGCTTCGCAGGAATTCAAAACAAAGTTTTAAAACATTACACATTTGTGAGCTTACCAAACTACCCTCTTACACAAAAAAATTACCAAAACACCCTCAAGCAAACACATTCCAAGTCTTACAATCCTATCTTTTTCTATACGACTTCAAGACCAACACACAACCATTTCTTTTCCTCGAGGCTGGTGCTTGCTGATGGGAAATAACTGGAGGTTAATGCTTATAGCAAGAGATTCACATATATCATTTCTTTCTAGAGGGTAGTGCTTGCGAAAGGGAAATCTCCAGAAGTTAATGCTTACTGAAAGAGATTCACAAAACAACGTTGGCGCCCTTAGGCTAGTGCTTACGGAAAGGAGACATTGGAGGTTAATGCTTACCGAAGGATATTCATGAACATCATTGGCGCCCCTAGGCTAGTGCTTGCCGAAGGGAGACATCCGAAGGTATATGCTTATCGAAGGATAGTCACAAACATCATTGGAGCCCTTAGGCTAGTGCTTATTAAAGGGAGACATCCGGAGGTTAATGCTTAACGAAGGATACACGAAAATCATTGGCGCCCCTAGGCTAGTGCTTGTCGAAGGGAGACATCCGGAGGTTAATGCTTACCGAAGGATAATCACAAACATCATTGGCTTCCCTAGTCTAGTGTTTGCTGAAGGGAAACATCCAGAGGTTAATGCTTACTGATTGATATTCATACACACTAATCACATCCCCGACGTTAATGCTTATTGAAAGGAAACCTCTGGAGGTTAATGCTTACCAAAGGAGATTCATACATCTACAACATCGGCAAAGGATCCAAGCGCTTCCGAGGGAACACAACCGCATGGAAGGCGGTAGCAAGTAAAACTAAATGTTGTTTTGCCAGTACCATGGAAAAGAATAACTCGAGATCGCAGAACGTCTTGAGCTATCCTCCGTCCAGAAACGAATACTTTGACTTTTGTCTTATGAGAACAAGCTTCTCTCGAGAGTTAGTCAAATYGGGGGCTTCTATAGACACCTAAAGTATCTCCCCAAATAGAATAGCCAATAAGGAAAAGTATGATATATCGAAATAAATTTGATTTCGGAAGTTGCAACAAAATCCATAAACCACATCCTTTTGCGCAAGTTGAGGTAAAGTTGAATTTGAAAATGTATGCCGAGAGCTCAATAATAGGCGGAAAATATTTTTTTAAATTATTTTCTATTTTTAATGGCATTTTTATAAGTAAATTTTTTTTATAACAAGTTCTAAAGGTCTTTTCTAAGATTTTTAATTTTCATCTTATTCCCCTCATTTTTCTGATTTTGCCAATATTTTTAAATAATTTTTCTGATTTTTCTATTATTTTTACAAGTTTGCTAAATGACTTTCGAAAATAAATAAATTTAGAAATTCGTAGACATATTCAGAAAAATAGGGAATTATCCGAAATATTCTAGAAGATTAATCATGTTTATTCACAACTGGATAAAGGTTAATTGGATAGTAGATTAGATGCAAAATCACGGATATTAATTCCCAAACGAAAAGATAGATAAACGAGTAATTAAGCATGAATCGCTGACAAGGCTATCCACGACAACCACAACCGTATATAAAGTCAGGCTGACCGTATATATGGTATTGACAACCGTATATATAGTCCCTGTGACCGTATATACGGTTGTATCCATACTCCATATAACCTCTTTTCACTTATCTTTTCCTATACGTCTATAAATACATGCTCTCGTTGCTTAATTCAAAATCAAMGAATTCTCTTGTTCTTAAGGCAATTCGAAACTCTAAAAAATCTCTCTCACAAATAACTCATCAAAATCCAAGGTTCTAAAATCCATCGCTACTTTCGGAGTCGTTTCTTTGCGAATCTAGGTACAAATTCTGAGGCTATTCAATTCAATTCTCTCTTTACTTTTTATTATGGTTTTTCATTAATATTATAATTCTGCTTTTGAATTTCAATCATGTAAACTCGTTGATTTTCAATATTTGTCGTTTTATCACAATTGTTTTAATCGTAATTGTCAATGCTAACAATCTCTTTTGTTGTGATTAGCGATTCAAGTTGAAGCAAAGTTTTAATACACTAACCTTTGTTTTCTCTTGTGATTGATAGCAAAGCAACGTAAGTTTGAGTTATATATTTGTGTTTTCTATTATTGTGYACAAACCATTATCTCATATGTATTTTAACATTGTTTATGCATGAAATCGCTTTTTGATTGCTTAAACAAGACCTGAAATTGTTGAATCACATTAAATTCAGATTAATCATGGACATACTGATTTTAAGCACTTTAATAATTTGGTTAATTTGAAGTGGTCACAACAACTAGGCTAGGTAGTYATATTTGCATAATAGAAATTCACTTTTTTTAAATAGATTTCTAAGGCTAGAGCGTTTCCTAAGGATAAAATTGATAAGTTATTGTGTATTCCATGGATTTGATCGAATGGAATTACAATGAGACCGAGTCGATGCTGCTACATGCAGGCGGATTGGCTCAATTATCCTTTCCGTACCATGTCCCTGAACTTACGAACTGGTTACTTGATCAAACAATGGGGCCATCAACTTGGCACCAATGCTTCATGCGTCTGAGATTTACTTGTAAAGGCATGGTGGTAATTCCTTACTCGACAACACTAACACAACGCACTCATATGCGGGATCCATGGCTCAAGTCCACGAACGCAATCAATGTAGGACAAGGCCTGATAAGGGCACACGCCTACACAAACTTTTGGGTTTTCTTTTTATTATTAATTTTTATTAATATAATAGTTATTGCTTTTGAATTTCAATCATGTAAATTCATTCGTTTTCAATCGTTTTCTCTTTATCACAATTATTTTGATCATAATTGTCAATGCTAACAATTTCTTTTGTTGTGATAAGATCTTATGCCTACCATGTCCCCGAACCCACCCTTTGGTTACCAGACCAAATAGTGGGGYCATTACTTTGACACCAATGTTTCGAGCATCCGTGATTAACTTGTATAGGCAAGGTGGCAATCCCCTCTATCGACAACACCCCCAACGTACTCACGTGCGGGATCTGTCGCTCAAGCCCGCAATTCAAAATTGACGTAAGACGTAGGCCTAACAACGGTACACGTCTACAAAAGGATTACATTGAGGATTATTGGACATTAAAATGGCCTTTAAGAATGTGTTGTACCTACTTATATATTCAACATTTACAAAAATGCTTGTAAAAACAAACGCCTATTTCTAAACTATGTTAGACTACAATTTTCAGAATAGGCAATTTTAAAAATAGGCAATATTTATATTTTTTTACACAAAATTAATTTTCAGACTTGGCTAAAATTTTATACCTAAAACCATAATTAAGAATAGGTAAATCATTGTCCAAAAATAAAAGCTATATTTTTAGATTTTTATTTTTCTTATTTTTTTGTAAACAAGGCTATAAATATGGCCTGTCTCTTATACACATCTAGATGTGTATAAGAGACAGGTAGTAAACAATGTTCATTTTGACGTTAAAAGCAAGAAGCTTTAATTATTTATAGCCAAAGTATAGTTAACCAAATTATTATTGAAGGTTTTTAGTCTCTTCTAGTCTTTGTTTTATTTTTGTTTCAAATTCTTATTTGTCGCATATTTTTTTATTTAAAAAACTATTAATTTTCTTGAAACAATAATTGTGCATTAGAACTAGTTAAATACTAATGTTTGTTTTTTAGTACTTTGAATTTCCTATGATTGTTTTAGCTATTTACATTACCATCTATCACAGTTTTGTATGTATGTAACATTTTTACAATTTTATGTTTGATAATGTTCATTAGATTTTCAAGAAGTCTGAAACCATGGGAAAAATGACACCCATCCTGTTCATGCTTATAGCTTCCATTATATTTTCAGGTTTGTTACTATTTAATACTTCCTCTAATTTTTTTCACTTACTTCTCTTTCAAGTGGAAATTTTTTAACGTGTTTGGTTGTAAATGCAAACTATGTATGCTTATATATACTTATGTTTTATTTGTAGCGGAGGGTTCATTGAGGCCTAAAAATATTCAAATTGATCAAGCGGTCAAGTGTTGTTCYGACACCCATATAGGAGAATGCATTCCGGGGACTTCAAGTGAATCAAATTGCAATAGTTTATGTAGTTCAGCCGGCTGCGGAAAAGGAGGGTTTTGCAAAGTCTTAAAACGTAGTCCTCCCAACCACTTTTGTCACTGCTATTGTTAATTATGTCCGTACACACATCACTCGTAAATGTATTGTAATTTCATTATGGAGTACTAGCATATATCACGGGGAATGCAACTATTACATAAATTACGTTTACTGAATAAAATTATATATCATAATAATAAAGCTAACTACAAGTATGTAAATTTATATAATATTGTTCGTGTTATGTTAAGTATTTTTAATCAAAATAATTATGGTAAAAGAAACTAATTAAATTTATTTATTTATTATTAAATATTCAAATTAAATTACGAAAATTGACAAATATAATCCCAYCTTTGGTGGGTGTTTCAAAAATAATCCAACCTTTCGATAGTTCAAATATAATCCCATCTTCACCCCTCCCCTTCAAAAATTGGTCCCAACCGGTTGGTGACCTATAGTGTAAGTAAATTGGACATGTGTCAAACTCTTATTGGCCCTAACTAAATTAATTATGATWTGATTATGATTAAATTTAAACTAATTAAACAATAAATACCAATTAAAAAAATCAGGGTTCACCACCTTTTCCCCCACCTCAGCCACCACCACGACTCCCTCACCCCAGCTGCCACCTTCTCACTCTTCTCCCACCCTCAAAATCACCCCCACCACCGACCACATACTCCCTTTCCCCTTACACACCGCCACCTCCTTCCCTTCTTTCTCTCTCCTCTCGTTCGATCTCCTCTACACTCCGTCGTCGATGGTGGGGGGTTCGAAATCAGGATGGTGGATTGGGGGCGGTTCGCGAATTTGGATGGTGGTTCGTATGTGGGTTGTGGTTCGAGGTGGGTGGCGCAAGAGGGTAGGTGGGATGTTCGGGGTGGGCTGCGTTAGAGGGCAGGTGGGAGGGCATCGAAGGGAAGGGAAGGGGGTTGGGTTGTTGAGGCATAACTCAGGGCAGGGAGTGGCGAAGGGAAGTGAATGGGACTGGGTTGTTGAGGGTCGGTGGGAGGCAGCGAAGGAAAGTGAGGGGGGCTGGGTTGTTGAGGGGCTAGTGGGTAGTTGTGGGAGATGGAAAGGGGTTGGTGGGTGGCTGTCAAGGGAGAAGGGAAGGGGTGGGTTTGTTTGTTTGTTTTTCTTTAATTTTAGTTTTTTTGTTTAATTAAAATTGAAAATGAGGAAAGGTGACCTGTTGAGTAGGTTTCAGRTCATCCGGATTAATTTTAAAAGGGGATGGGTAAAGATGGGATTATATTTGGAATATCGAAAGATTGGATTAATTTTGGAAGACCCATCAAAAGTGAGATTATATGTCAATTTTTTCGTTAAATAATTTAATTAAATTGGTAAGTAAACCAATTAAGGAGTAATATATTGTATGTCAGTTAATTCGTTTGTTTAATCGGTTAATATAATTATTTTTTGGATATTATACTTGTTTCTTTAGATTAAAAATATTTAACTATAGTGTCATGCCTTAAAATTCTTCCAAACTTCAAATTCTCACACCACACTCACTCCCATTTAAATTCCCACTCAATGTTAATTTTCGCCAAAACCAAATAAAAAAAATGAATATAAAATAAAACAATAAAAAAATACACTTTGTATCAAAATAAATGCAACAATTACCTTATTGGTGTATTAAAAAAATAACAATTTCAATGTTTAGTTCCCCTTAAAAATCTGGAGTAATCATTTTTTTAATAMATTTATTATAAAATGTAGATTTATATATTTTTTTTTAATATTTAGGTGTAAAATGCATTGGCATAGTCTCGTTCGATATTCTCCCACTTACCATTAATAAAAAATAATATGAGAATGTTTTTAACCAATACGCGTTACTTTGAATTTTTGTTTTAATAGTATGTAAGTAGATGTAATAGATAGAGGGATAGATATATTATGAAATTCCACAAATATAACAGTAATAAGGATAATTATTATCAATTTTGATGGTACTCTTCTCTCAATATTAATATTTTTGGTTATTCCCTAGGTATCAATTTATTACAATAAATGTTATTCAATAATCTAAATTTAAGAATGATATAGTACGGTGACAAAATCCTTACAAAATCATATTTTATTATTTTATAAATTCAAGGTTTATTTAAAAAAAGTGGTCAAAAGATTACTAACATGGATTCCAAAAAAAAAGTACAAGTAATTTGAGATCTAGTGCACAACGAGAAACATGTTTTTTATCAACCATGAAAAATAGTTGGTATAAAAGCATGAGAGTTTGGCGTCTCATTCGATGGTAAATAAGTGATTACCAATTTGAAGTCGGTTTATCTACCGTCAAATAATACAAATTTGTGCATAGCAAAATATGGTAACTTGTTCTATGCACAATAATATTAGATTACCAATAACAATATTATTGTGCTTATAAGCTAGAAAAATATTCTATGCACAATAATACTAGATGTTAGAAGTTAATGAATTTGTAATGGTTGATTATTATTGTAATTGAATATATGCTTCTAACCTTTCCTATATAAATGGGTTGTTTATTGTTATTAGTACTATAAGATATACAATCATCAATCCACATAAAAGATTTCCTCTTCTCTTGGTCAAGGGCTTATGTGTCTCCAATCCATCACACTCAAGTACATGAGTATGCGGGAGTGACGTTAACCTTGGGGAACKAATTGGCYATAAYWTTTTGTACCTTAGACGGATCAAATCTCRTTTTTAAGTCAATGGTTTAAGATCATGGCATCACATACCMTTTCTATTTCCAATTCTTCTAAGWATWTTWTTCACCTCAAATTTTATTGTAGTCTTKATGTMCTCAATATTTCCTACAATTTAAAAATGAGACTCTWGTATATCAAGTCATGGAGTGGCACGKTACTATTCTAGTTAKCAAAGAATGGATGGAGATTGTTGAAGTTCGTGCCATGGCAAGATGATTATTTTCATTTCTTGATATTATTTGTCAAGGGAAGGTTATTTCTAAACTTGTCGTTACTTTTTAATTCATTCTAATATAATGGCAATGTATGTACTCCCTCCGTTCCATATTGTTTTGTCCACTTTCCTCATTTAGACATTCCATAATGATTTATGCATTATGGTTTATTTATTCATTTCTAGACATGCAGTTATTATTTTTTAAATAGGGTGGACCTACCACTATCCCCTACTTTTCTTCACTTACACATTCTCTCTCATATCTATTTTTGCTTGTTGACCCAACTGCCATTATAATATATTATTCCTTTTTTTTCTCGAAATAGTAAATGCACAAGACAATTTGAAACGGTGGGAGAATATAATATGGCCAACTAACTAACRCTACTAGGCTTGTTTTTGTTATATCAACTATGTTGGTCATGATGGCTTTGTCGACATGAAAAGACAGGTTTTGAATTGACGTGATTACTTTTCCTTCAAGATTTATTATTGACTAGGTCATCAACACAGAGGTCAATAATGCATTTTTTTGTAACAGTTGCTTTTGTATGATGATCAGTAATTTACTACACATTTAATTTGATTTGCGTGTTGATAAGTAATTTTTTTTCTTTGTCCTTGGAATCTATGAAAAATTTTAACTTTTATTTCATGGAATAATCATGTTTTCCAAGCTTTGCTTTTCATATTGTTTTGTTCATGTTAATTGTTTACTATGTTACAGTTGAAAGGTTTAAAGATATTGGATGACTATTTGATTTTTGAAAATAAATAATTATCGAAGGGCTTTTAAAGAGAAGAGATGTGGAGGGAAGTTATCAAATACAACATATCATTTACTAAACGAACTACGACATATTTAGGYAAGTTTTCTCTCTAATTTGTCTATTGTAGAATATTTTTTATGAGCCCAATGGGTATTTGGGAAATACACTAGTAAAGAAAGATTCAAATGTTGCAATTGAATAGGGCATAAAAGTTGCGGTTGCCAATCACAGCTTTTGGGACTGCAACATTAGAGTAAAAATAGCAAAAGCTGCGGTTGACAACTTGTACACACCCAAAAGTGTCTCCCCAAATTGAATAGCCAGTGAGGAAAAGTACGAAATTTTGAAATAGATTTGATTTAGAAAATTGCGAAAAATCCATAAACCACACCCGCTTGCACGAATTGAATTAAAGTTAAGCTCGAAACCATACAAAGAGGGTCCATTAATAGGCAAAAAGTATTTATTTTCATTATTTTCTACTTTTGGGCTTTTTTTTCTTTAATTTTAGGATTTTTTTAAGATAATTTCTATAGGTTATTTTTATAATTTTCACTTTTCATTTTGTTCTTCTTAGTTATTTTAGTTCGCCAGTATTTTTAGATTAGTTTTCTGATTTTTCTTTGATTTACTATGATTATTATAAGAGAAATCCAGAAAATTCATGAACGATTCGAAATGTTCTAGAAAATTAACCTTAAACTCCAAGCAAGCCAAAATTGGATAAAAGGATAAATTAGATAAAGGRTAATTCCCGGATCGTAGATTAGATTCAGAATATACGAATAAAAATACCCGAACGAAAACATAAATAGAACAAAAACCGTATATACACTATGTGACGTGGTAAGCCACCTCACCACAACCATATATGGTTGTAGGAACTGTATATACGGTTGTCAGCGTATATCTGATTCTTGGTTTTGGTATCTATCTTCCTGTATACGCCTATAAATACGCGCTCTCGTTGCTTAATCGAACATCAACAAAAACCTAAAATCAAAGTGCAATTCAAAGCTCTCAAAAACCATTCTCTCATTCACATTCAACCCACAAACAAAAACCAGTCTCAAAATCAAACGACCCTCGAATTCGTCGTAGCATATCTTTGTGGATTTAGGTACAAATTCTAAAGCTATTCAATCAAATTTTGTCTCTTCTCTTGTTATTTTTTTATTAATATAATAAATTGAATTTTGTTTTGCTTTTGGTTTTGAATCTTATAAGTTTGTTAGTTTCTAATCATTTTTACTTATCGCAATCATTTTAATTGTAATTGTTAATGCTAACGATTTCCTTTGTTGTGATAAGCGATTCAATTGGAAGCAAAGATTTTGATGCACTAACCTTTATTGTCTTTGGTATTGATAGCGATACAAGGCATTAAAGTCTCGTAGTTCCGTTTTCTTCATTAATTGGATTTTGCAGGTGACCCTCCGAACAAGGTCACGCCTTAGGCTCCTTGGTCTCATATGGGCATGTTCTATGCTCGATATCTCCATAAGGGGGGATACTACCTTGGTGCATGTGGTTAGTGGATCATATGAAAAGTCTTATCCTGCCCATACCGCGTGTGCTGCTTGTGTTATTGAATGCGTGTACATAAGGGGTATCTTGGCCATACATCGCTAATGCTAGAGGTGAAATTTGGATCAAGTTGTACTTTTAGGAATGGTACCTTCTTCAACCTAACCAAGCCGACCTATCGCTCACTTAGATTCAGAACTTCAGTGAATAAAGTTGACTTTTGTTTCTATCAATGTGCTTGTGATTGTAACCAGGCCATTAGCTCATGACTCTATTCTAGGTTACTATTTCAAAACATAGTCCAAGACTATTCAATATCCCTAGTCCAATTCAGTCTGGTTCAATTCATAGGCCCCATTCGAGTCCAATGTAAAAGCTTCAAAACCTTCTTAGGACTAACCAGGGCTCATTCCAAGTCAAGCTCAAATTTAAGCACCTTAAAACTGAACTAAGCCTTTTCTATTTCCATTTCTAATTCAAGTATAGGCCCAGAACCTTAAGACTGAGCTAGGTTCGACCTTACACATTTCAAATCCTTAGCCTAAGTGACCTAAAACTGATGTAGGCCCAATTAGGTACTCTCAAATTCAATTTCAAGAACAAGTCAATTCCAAGAACCTTTAAACTGACCTAGGTTCGACATTAGTATTAATCCCTCTCAAATTCAAATTCAAAGTCCACCTTATTCATTTTTTCTTTTTAGGGAGAGAGTCGATACCTCCAAGACAATACAAGTGTCATTGAGTCATAAAGTCATAGAGGTCATTGAGTCACAAAATGGTACATACTTCATACACATGCATACACACATAAACCTATTGTGTTGTTGTAAATACAAGGCTAAAAAAGATAGTCCTAAAGATCTTAAGTCCCCTTATCCTCAACTCTAGTACGGGCGCCGTCAACAGTCCTCAGAAACATATATGATAACTACCTGAAGGCGAAACAAGGGGCATCCAAGGGTAATATACCAGAACCGGAAGCGCCTAACTCGTCTCACCACTCTTAGAAGGTTCGGGCTGAGAAACAAAAGGCTGAAAACCAAGAAACGGTTGAAACTGAAACAAAGGCTGAGGTTAAGACTACGATTGAGGCTGAGGTTGCAGTTGCGACGGAGGCTGAGACATATACTGACGCATGTATGGAGGCACAAGCTGAGGCTGGAACACAAATGGAGGGGGTTGAGGCACAGATGGCTGACTATGCAAGAATTCAAAACTCGAGATAAGAGCGCAAGTAGATACGAATCTAAAGCTTGGTCATGTGAAAGACAATTTATCTGACAAGCTCGCTGAGTACTTAGATTCCACTTCAAAGAATCCACAAGTATGAGTATACGCTCCTACACAGCCTAGTTGAATTGTGACAATACAAATATTAGGTCAAAGCAAATAAAGTCAGCAAAAAAGAACAGACAAGAATCAAATCAAAGCAAAAGTGTCTTACTCCTATGAAGTCAAGAAGCAAAGAACGAGTAGCATGCCACTCAGACTCTGGAACCTCGTTCAGCAACTCTCGTATCTGAGCAACGGGGCCCTCATAGCTAATGGTGAGATCTGTGAAAGGAACCTCACCCTCCACTAACTTACACTATATAAAACATTATGAATAAGGCGATTCCAAATAAAAGTATAAGAATAACTTAAACAACAAAAAGAACAAACCTTAGGGCGGAAGACCAGTCTGATTAGAGGAGTAAGACGAGGGAGCAGCTCCTCTGAGAACGCCACATCCTTCAGCTTTGGATTTATCATCAAAATTTAAGGGTTTGTAGGGACAACAAGATGGTCCCTAGACTACTGCCTCATTACGTGCTCGCCTAAGTAGTAGATACTTGCAGCAGGAGTCCGAAACACACAACGGGCGACAGTCAGATCCCTCACACGAGCAAGACTCTTCGGGCCTCGAATACCAGCGAAAGGAAGACAGTGTACCTATGACCAACAAACATAGGAAAATCACTTAAAATTCTGAATATAGACATAGCAGAAGGCAKATAGCAAATAAAGTATATTACCTCAGTCACTTTCATATTCCGAATTCTCTTTCGCATCATCACCAAAGAGTCCTAAGGCTTGAGATGAGTTCAAGCGTCCCAAATCCTAGCACTAGGAAACTGCAACGCCTTTGGAGCACTAGTCAACAACACATAAAGAATCAATTGGGCATAACGCAAGTGAAACAAAATAAAGAAATATCCACAAAAAGCGAGAAATACCTCAATCACTCGCCATGGGCCAGCAATAGATACTTTCACTAAACTATCCTGCTGCCTGCAAGCCTTCCTCACTCAAAGAATCAATTGGGCATAACTCAAGCCCGCCCAGTCAAAAGTAGCTGTCGTGCTCAAGCCGGCCAGAGAAGCCAATTAGTAGAAGAGGATACTCGTGTTAGCAGAGGAATTAGGCACCAAGAAACTACCTACCATCAGTAAGCAGATGATCCGAGCTCTCTGCTCATCACTCRTGTTAGGTAGATCAAGTGCTTCCAACAAAGAATAGGGACAAGCAGACGACGACCCCAGGGGCAGAGTAGTCCCAACCTTCAAATCAGGATCCACAACGACTGGCTTATCAGTGAAATCCAATCCTATCAGCATCTAGAAGTCATATGGGGTGATAGTTATCTCACCCTAGGGAAAACGGAAAGTGTTAGTGGTATCCTAGAACCAATCCAATAGCGATAAAACGAAAGGGTGGGGAGCCGACTAACAAGTCAAGGCTTTCAGAGAATACAAGAAAAGACCAAATCCCTCCCCCATAATGAGTTTCATGAAATCATGCTCCAATGGAACATTCTCGTCGAAATAGTTGACCACACTCATATGGTGGCCATAGCCTCTCAATGTGTAGTTGCTCTAAAAAGAAACAAAAAAGTTTCAATAATAATACAGAGACGTCACGTATGGAAAAAGAAAGGGATATTAGGGGGCTTACGGTGCCCGAAAGAGGATGGTAAAAGATATGATGCTCCCTATAGAACCACAACTGTGTAGGGGAGTAGGTAGGGCAGTCCCATTTGTTCCGACGATCAGAACGCAGAATAGTGGAACCGACTCCATATGCATCATCAAAGCACTCTAACATCTTGCAAACAAGTTCAATCCATGAGTCAAGGGTGTTCATAACCTGTTTTGACTCAACTTCATACATTTCAAGCCAAAATATCACATATATGACCTTTGAGACACAATTTCAAGGTCGCTATGAGGTGAAAAGTAGCTCACAAAACATATTGCATGATCGTTGAAGCATCGGAAAGTCATTCATACATTATATATTAGATTCTCATACAAAATGTTTGAATCAAAATATGATGAAAACATGCATTAGAACTTGAATCAAACCCATTATTACTGACACATCATATATTTGATTCTCAGATAATAATAATTGTGAATTCAAATATAGTGAAGACAATACATTGGCTTTGATTTTTGGGTTTGAGCATGGAGTTTCTAGTTGAATCACAAGCAAACAAATAATCAAGTAAATCAAACAAAGAGCCAACAACAAATCAAGCAATGACAATGAAGCAAAAGCACTCAAAAATTGAAAAAAAAGAGGGTCATTCGATATTCCTCTCTTTATTTTCAAAAACACAAGCTTCTAAAATTCACATCTCAATACAACTTTAAAATCAATTTAATCAAGAAAATCCAACAAGAAAACAAATAATTAAAGAAATACAAGGCATAAAAACAAAGAAATTCAAGCAAAATTAGACAAGAATAAAAAACCCCCAAAACTCATGAACCCTAAATTGAATTGGCACATGAATTGAAGGAATTAGAGAGAAGCATACCTGATTTCGCGTGGGAATTGCAAAGGAACAAGGAATTTGAGTTTGGGATGACGTTTGAGCAAGCTTGGAAGGAGAGAGAAGCTGCAAGAAGCCAACATAAGCCACGAATGAGGCCACAAAARCCACAACAAAACAACATAAGAGCTAAAAAGAGACGAAATACGGCATAACAGACCGTATATACGATTATACAAACTGTATATATGGTCATGGCAACCGTATATACGGTACTTTGCACCGTACATATGATAAGGCTGACTGGACTGCCATATAAGCTCAACCTGAACATTTCTCCTACAATAATTCGTGCGTCATTTCAGCTATCCAACGGCTATTTTCGCTTCGCGGGAATTCAAAACAAATTTTTAAAACATTTGTGAGCTTACCAAACTACCCTCTTAAACAAAAATTACCAAAACACCCTCAAACAAACACATTTCAAGGCTTACAATCCTATCTTTGTCTATCCGACGTCAAGACCAACACACAACCATTTCTTTTCCCCGAGGATAGTGCTTGCCAACGGGAAATATATGGAGGTTAACGCTTACAGAAAGAGATTCACATATATCATTTCTTCCTAGAGGCTAGTGCTTGTTAAAGGGAAATCTTCATAAGTTAATGCTTACTGAAAGAGATTCACAAAACATCGTTGGCGCCCTTGGGCTAGTGCTTGCCGAAAGAAGACATCCAGAGGTTAATGCTTACCAAAGGATATTCATGAACATCATTGGCGCCCCTAGGCTAGTGCTTGCCGAAGGGAGACATCTGAAGGTAAATGCTAATCGGAGGATAGCCACAAACATCATTGGAGCCCTTAGGCTAGTGTTTATTGAAGGGAGACATCCGAAGGTTAATGCTTAACAAAGGATATTCACGAACATCGTTGGCGCCCCTAGGCTAGTGCTTGTCGAAGGGAGACATCTGTAGGTWAATGCTWAWCAAAGGATAKYCACRAACATCRTTGGMGCCCYTAGGCTAGTGCTTRTYGAAGGGAGACATCCGRAGGTTAATGCTTACCGAAGGATAATCGCAAACATCATTGGCTTCCCTAAGCTAGTGTTAGTTGAAGGGAAACATCCAGAGGTTAATGCTTACTGATGGATATTCATACACACTAATCAAATCCCCAATGTTAATGCTTATTTAAAGGAAACCTCTAGAGGTTAATGCTTACCAAAGGAGATTCATACATCTACAACATCGCCAAAKGATCCARGCGCTTCCGAAGGAACATGCCCACATGGGATGCGGTAACAAGTAAAACTAACTRTTGTTTTGCHGRTACCGGGTAAAAGGATAACTCGAGATCGCAGAACGTCTTGAGCTATCCTCCGTCCAGAATCGATTACTTTGACTTTTGTGTTACGAGAACAAGCTTCTCTCCAGAGTTAGTCAAAGTGGGGGCTTCTGTAAACACCCTAAAGTATCTCCCCAAATAAAATAGCCGATGAGGAAAAGTATGATATATCGAAATAAATTTGATTTCGGAAGTTGCGACAAAATCYATAAACCACATCCTTTTGCGCAAGTTGAAGTAAAGTTGACTTTGAAAACGTATGCCGAGAGCTCAATAATAGGCGGGAAATATTTATTTTAATTATTTTCTATATTTAATGTTATTTTTATTAGTAAAGTTTTTTTATAACTAGCTCTAAGGGTCTTTTCTAAGATTTTTAATTTTCATCTTATTCCCCTCATTTTTCTGATTTTGCCAATATTTTTAAATAATTTTTCTGATTTTTCTATGATTTTTAGAAGTTTGCGAAATTATTTTCGAAAATAAATAAATTTAGAAATTCGTAGACATATTTAGAAAAATCGGGAATTATCTGGAATATTCTAGAAGATTAATCTTGTTTATCCACAACTGGATAAAGGTTAATTGGATAGTAGATTAGATGCAAAACCACGGATATTAATTTCCAAACGAAAAGATAGTTAAACGAGTAATTAAGCATGAATCGCTGACAAGGCTATCCACGTCAGCCACAACCGTATATATAGTCCCTATGACTGTATATACAGTTGTATACATATTCCATATAACCTCTTTTCACTTATCTTTTCCTATACACCTATAAATACATGCTCTCGGTGCTTAATTGAAAATCAACGACTTCTCTTGTGCTTAAGGCGATTTGAAACTCTCAAAATCTCTCTCACAAATAACTCATCAAAATCTAAGGTTCTAAAATCCGTCGCTACTTTCGGAGTCATTTCTTTGTGAATCTTGGTACAAATTCTGTGGCTATTCAATTAAATTCTCTCTTTACTTTTTATTATGGTTTTTCATTAATATTATAATTCCGCTTTTGAATTTCAATCATGTAAACTCATTGATTTTCGATATTTTTTTCTTTATCACAATTATTTTAATCGTAATTGTCAATGCTAACAATCTCTTTTGTTGTGATAAGCGATTCAAGTCGAAGCAAAGTTTTGATACACTAACCTTCGTTTTCTCTTATGTTTGATACCAAAGCGAGGTAAGTTTGAGTTATCTATTTGAATTTTCTATTATTGCATACAAACCATTATCTCATATGTATTTTAACATTGTTTATGCATGAAATCGCTTTTTGATTGCTTAAACAAGACCTGAAATTGTTGAATCACATTAAATTNAATGTATGTACTCCCTCCGTTCCATATTGTTTTGTCCACTTTCCTCATTTAGACATTCCATAATGATTTGTGCATTGTAGTTTATTTATTCATTTCTATACATGCATGTATTATTTTTTAATAGGGTGAAACTACCACTTTCTCTTACTTTTCTTCACTTACACATTCTCTCTCATATCTATCTTTGCTTGTTAAACCAACTACCATTATAATATGTTATTCCTCTTTTTCCCCAAATAGTAAATGCACAAAACAATTTGAAACGGTGGGAGAATATAATATGGCAAAATAACTAACACTACTAGGCTTGTTTTAATTATATCTACTATGTTGGTCATGATTGCTTTGTCAACATGAAAAGACGGGTTTTGAGTTGAGGTGATTACTTTTCTTCAAGATTTCTTATTGACTAGGTCATTAACACAGAGGTCAATAATACATTTTTTTGTAACAGTTGCTTTTGTATGATGATCAGTAATTCATTACACATTTAGTTTAATTTGTGTGTTGACAAGTAATAATTTTTCCTTGTCCTTGGAATATATGAACATTTTTAACTTTTGTTTCATGGAATAATCATGTTTTCCAAGCTTTACTTTTCATATTGTTTTGTTCATGTTAATTGTTTAATATGTTACAGTTGAAAGGTTTAAAGATATTGGATGACTATTTGATTTTTGAAAATAAATAATTATCGAAGGGCTTTTAAAGAGAAGAGATGTGAAGGGAAGTTATCAAGTACAACATATCATTTACTAAACGAACTACGACATATATAGGCAAGTTTTCTCTCTAATTTTTGTATTGTAGAATAATTTTTTATGAGCCCAACGGGTATTTGGAAAATACACTAGTAGAAAAAGAATCAAATGTTGTAGTTGAATAGGGCGTAAAAGCTACGGTTGCCAACCGTAACTTTTGGGACTGCAACATTAGAGGAAAAATAGCAAAATTTACGGTTGACAACTTGTACACACCCAAAAGTGTCTCCCCAAATTGAATAACCAATGAGGAAAAGTACGAAAATTTGAAATAGTTTTGATTCAAAAAGTTGCGAAAAATCCATAAACCATACCCGCTTGCACGAATTGGATTAAAGTTGAGCTCGATACCATGCAACGAGGGTCCATTAATAGGCGGAAAGCATTTATTTTCATTATTTTCTAATTTTAGGCTTTTTTTCTTTATTTACATTTTAGGATTTTTTTAAGAAAATTTCTATAGGTTATTTCTATAATTTCCACTTTTCATTTTGTTCTTCTTAGTTATTTTAGTTCGACAGTATTTTTAGAATATTTTTCTGATTTTTCTTTGATTTACTATGATTATTATAAGAGAAATCCAGAAAATTCGGGAATGATCCGATATGTTCTAGAAAATTAACCTTAAAATCCAAGCAAGCCAAAATTTTTGAGGCAAGCCAAAATTGGATAAAAGGATAAATTGGATAGAGGATAATTCCCGGATCGTACATTAGATTCAGAATATAGGAATAAAAATACCAGAACGAAATGATAGTTGGAGCAAAAATCGTATATACACTATGTGACGTAGCAAGCCACCTCACCTCAACTGTATATACAGTTCTGAGAACCGTATATACGGTTGTCAGCGTATATCTGATTCAAAGCTCTCAAAAACCTCTCTCTCATTCAAATTCAACCTACAAACACAAACCACTCTCAAAATCAAACTTCCCTCRAATTCGTCGCAACTTTTTGAGTCGTATATTTGTGGATTTAGGTACAAATTCTAAGGCTATTCAATCAATCTCTCTCTCTTCTCTTGTTATTTATTTTGATTAATATAATAAATTAAATTTTGTTTTGCTTTTGGTTTTGAATCTTGTAAGTTTGTTAGTTTTCAATCGTTTTTACATATCGCAATAGTTTTAATTGTAATTGTCAATGCTAACGATTTCCTTTGTTGTGATAAGCGATACAATTGGAAGCAAAGCTTTTGATGCACTAACCTTTATTTTCTTTTGTATTGATAGCGATACAAGGCTTTAAAGTCTCATAGTTCCGTTTTCATAATTAATTGGATTTTGCGTGTAACCCTCCGAATAAAGTCACGCCTTAGGCTCCTTGGTCTCATATGGGCATGTTCTATGCTCGATATCTCCACAAGGGGGGATACTACCTTGGTGCATGTGGTTAGTGGATCATATGGATAAGGCAAGTCCTATCCTCCCCATGCTGCGTGTGCATGGGTTACTGAATGCGTGTACATAAGGGGTATATTGGCCATACATCGCTAATGCTAGAGATGAAATTTGGATCAAGTTGTACTTTTAGGAATGATACCTTCTTCAACCTAACCAAGCCAACCTATCGCTCACTTAGATTCTGAACTTAAGTGAATAAAGTTGACTTGTGTTTCTATCAATGTGGTTGTGATTGTGACCAGGCCATTAGCTCATGACTCTATTCTAGGTTACTATTTCAAAACATAGTCCAAGACTATTCAATGTTCCTAGTCCAATTCCCAGTCTGGTTCAATTCATAGGCCCCATTCGAGTCAAATGTAAAAGCTTCAAAACCTTCTTAGGACTAAACTGGGCTCATTCCAAGTCAAGCCCAATTTTAAGGACCTTAAAACTTAACTAAGGCCCTTTTATTTCCATTTCTAATTAAAGTATAGGCCCAGAACCTTAAGACTGAGCTAGGTTCGACCTTACACATTTCAAATCCTTAGCYTAAGTGGCCCAAAATTGATGTAGGCCAAATTAGGTACTCTCAAACTCAATTTCAAGAAGAAGTCAATTCCAAGAACCTTTAAACTGACCTAAGTTCGACTTTAGGTTCAATCCCTCTCAAATTCAAATTCAAAGTCCAAATTCAATTTCAATATCAAGTCAATTCCAAGAATCTTAAAACTGACCTAGGTTCGAGTTCAATTCTAGCACCTTAAAACAGAGTTAGGTCTAGGAATGGACACATTCAAAGTTTCAGTTTCAATCCTTAGGTCTACAACCATACCCCCAATTAGGATCAATCTTAGGAACTTTCAATTGTTAGTCCATTCCAAATCCAAACATTAATTTCTAGATCCTAAAGCGCAATTTCTTGAATTCATGAAAGATAGCAAAGGCTCGAGACTTGCATTTAGGGCCCAAAAGAATAAAAAGAAGTCAATCCCGACGTGTTCCTATTCTCTAAGGCACCTTCATTCCAAGAAAGCCCAGTTCATTCTACTTAGCACAACTTCACATGGCTAGTGTCGAACAACAATGCTGCTATTCTAAAACAGCTCCAGAACGTGAATTCTCACTTTGATACCCAAGAAAAAAGCACTGGGGAACTAAAGGAGAAGAAGGTAGGAAAAAGACCTCTTGAACATGACTAGTAGGAAGAAGAAAAAGAAAAATCACCGCTTCCTCCTCCGAAGACTAACATGGAAAAAAAGGTTAAACAGCTAAAAGCGTTGGTCAAGAAAATGTACGAGAATTCAATCCACGACCCTCGTGTTGCTGATTATGAGATTAAGGGTCAGCTTCCTAAGAAATTAGTCATCACTGATTTGCCCAAATTTAAAGGGACCGAAGATCCAGAAGATCACATCCGCACTTTCATTATCGCAATGGCCTTGAAAGGAATGGGTAAAGATTTGTTAGCTTCGATGTTTCCTATCACTTTAGACACCCACCCATCCAGGTTGTTCAAGACTCTAGATCAAACTAAGATCGATGACTGGGAGTACATCAAACAAGAATTCCTAAAGTAGTACAGGTACAATGCTCAACTCCTTATTGGACTCCGCGAACTAGAGGCCACCAAGTAAGGAGAGAAAGAAGACTTTACTACTTTCCTTAACAAGTGTTGAGAGAAGGCCGTTCAGATGGCTAACAGGCCCAATGAAGAAGATCAAGTTCAAATGGTCATCAAGAACCTTCAGCCAAAGTATCGAGAGCCACTCAAGTTCCAAGTCATTAAATCATTCGCTAGACGCTACAAGGTCGGGCTCCTCATTGAAGAAGATGTTCAAGCCCAACAATCTAAGGGTAATAGTGGGAACTTTAACAAGAAAGGTGGTTCTTCTTCTTTCAACACCGATCAAATCAGCCGCATTTCCAACATCTTCGATGACAACTCTACAAATCAGCTCAACTCTTCCAATAGAAAACCTCTAAAGCTCCAGAGAACCTTTTTCCGATCGGCATGACTTATGAGCAGGCTTTCAACATATTAACCTCAAAAGGTGTCCATGCTCCTATTGGGCCCACTCCAAATACTTTAGAAGACAAGAAATCTAGAGGTTGGAATGCCAGTGCCTATTGCAAGTACCACTAAGGAAGGGGCCACGCACTCCACTGATAACTGTTGTGCTTTGAAGCATAAGATTCAAGATACGATCAAGGATGGTCGCCTCCCGATTCCGCTAGTGGCAAAAGACAAGCTCAACATCGAAACTAATCCACTTGGTAAACATTGAATCACCCGAAAGCGCAATCAGTAGTCCGTGTGGCCTTTTATAGGTTGGGTCAATAGTAGAGTCCAATTACTAGCTAATATTTTCCTTTTCTTTTTGTTTTCAGTCTATCTCATTTAGGATGTAATGTTTTCAATTTCAATAAAATAAGCCTTTCATTTTCAATTTCAATTTTTCTTTTTCTATCCAATGATGAGACTTTTACCACTCAATGATCACAAAAAAAAAACAAAAAAAAAAATAATTAAAAAAATTTAAAAAAATCAAAACTTCAAAACAATTAATGGACATGTTCAAGAGGCCTTCTTCCATAACTCCACATAATAAATCCCTTCCCTCCATTCACAAAAAATCAAACATCCATTGTAACCCCTTTGAGCTTATTGACCATTTTGTTTCTTACCCACATCAACATACCATTCARAAAGCCAATGATAAGTTCAGTTCAAAGATGCCAAAATCAAGATCAAAATCAAATGAAATCAAAATTCAAGTACAAAGTTCTAAAGTTATAAAGCTTATCAAAATCCAATACAAATCAATAATCAAATTCAAGGCTCACACCATCAAACCTTAGCCTACATTGCAACCTCAAAAGTCCTCTCCAAATGAACATTGTCAATCACTATCACCCACGACCTCATGAGCTACGATCAGTCTGATTTCGCAAGGATACATAGGTAGCCTCACCTCGAGGTTCGACCCAATTAATATAAATAAAACGAGGTTCATCTTAATGAGTGGTTCGATTCTCTAGTCTAGACTCTGACATAAACTTATGTTTAAACCCGCATCATTAGCCAACATCACATCTAGCCACATCTTTGACCCTTAGTCACAAATTTGACCCTTTCTATTTCTCGAACCATAGTCTATCCTTTGGCCACCTTCAAGGACTCGTTGACTCAATCTTCAAGAAGTAAAGCCGCCTAATCTTTAAGGTTAGTACATCTTATTGTAGAACTCAAAAATGACCCATCTACCATCAAACTTGTCTCCATATCTTGCTAGAGGGCTTACCGTTAGTGCTGTGTAGAAATTTCCAATTCCGATATTTCGATACGGTATACAGCTTTATTTTTCCGAAAATTTGGACTTCCGATACGCTTTTTTAAAATTCGGAAAAACCGGACCGGATATCCGGTTTTTTAATTCGGAAACCGAACCGGATCTGGAATAATATTAACATAACTTGGATATCCGGTTTGACGAATTATTAGGCTATTAGCAAATTCATTAAAGTAAATTGGGCTGTTGGTCTTAAAGCCCAATTCATTTTATCCGATTTGGGCGTGGTTTAAAGGTACCACTGGAACCGAAGTCAAAACCGAAGACGACGATCAAGAAAACATTCAGTAGACTCATAGAACCCATGGTGATGATCGAACCATGATACTGATTAGAGAGATGATAATAATGCTCACAATTAACAGTGAAGTTAATAATGGATGTGAGAAGAAAAGTGGGATGTTTGTATATATAGGAAAAGTGGCCTAGAAGGTTCAAAGGGGAGTGGGGTATGGTGTTATTAGCCAGACTCTTATCAGAAAACATTATATGATTTACTTTTCGTTTAATGATAATTAGAAATCGGATTCGGATATCCGGGTTTTCGATCCGGTTTTTTCGGATATCTGGATTAATTCGAACCGGAATCGGTTCCAAAAAAACAAATTTCCAAAAATTCAGATATTTGGAAATTCGGACCGGATAATTTTCGGTATCCGGTTTTGAACAGCCCTACTTGCCGTCATCATGATCAACTCAAAACATCCCTTATTTTCAAGTTGCGGGCTTCTCATCGCCTAAGGCTCTATTGCGTGTCCAAGTAGAAAATCTGAAACTCCACTTATGGACMRGGTCTCTTTCAAGTCAAAGTTGTTGCCCAATCAATATCAATGTCAAGTTCAAGTTCAAGCCACAGTCTTGTSAATCAACATTCCATGTCACCTTTCTCCAATCACTTTTTAATTAGCACACTTCAATAGGCTCTCTTCAATTGACACTTGGTACTAGGATTAGACTCTAGTATCGTCATTTAATGTCTTAGACCAGACCTAGACATGCCACAATTTTGACCGTACATTTTTGCGTCTTAAACCAGACGTGGACATGAAATGGGGCGTCAAACCAGACCATACCGACCCTTCGTGCACTAGGGACATAAAACTAGACTTATGTAGCCTTTAGAGCACCTTCTCAATTTCAAGGTCACATGTTAGGACTATCATTTTCAAGTCTCTCTAGGCATTAAAGCAGACCTGTATTGTTATCAAGATAGTCTTTAATCCTGAATTAGGACTATCGTTTTCAAGTCATAGTTGTTCTCTTGAAAAACCAAGGCCAACCGTAAGAAGAAGTATCGCCCAAGGATCCAGGCGCTTCCGAGGGAACATAGTCGCATGGGACGCGGTAGCAAGTTAAACTAACCGCTGTTTACAAGTATCGGCGAAAAGGATAACTCGCGATCGCAGAACGTCTTGATCTATCCTCTGTCTCGAATCGAATACTTTGACTTTCCTCTTACAAGAAAAAAATTCTCTCCAGACTTAGCCAATGGGGGGGGTTCTGTAGACACCCAAAAATGTCTCCCCAAATTGGATAGCCGATGAGGAAAAGTGCGACATTTTGAAATAGATTTGATTCTAAAAGTTGCGAAAAAATCAATAAAGCATATCCATTAAACCACATCCTTCTGCACAAGTCGAGGTAAAGTTGAATTTGAAAACGTATGTCGAGAAAGCTCAACAATAGGAGGAAAATATTTATCTCAATTATTTTCTATTTTTATGGCATTTTTATTAGTAAAAACGATTTTTTGAACTATTTCTAACGGTCTTTTCTAAGATTTTCACTTTTCATCTTATTCCTCTCATATTTCTGAATTTGCCAATGTTTTAAATAACTTTTCTGATTTTTCAATGATTTTTACATGTTTGCGAAATGATTTTCGAAAATAAACAAATTCAGAAATTCGTAGATATATTCAAAAAATTCAGGAATTATCTAGAACATTCTAGAAGATTAATCATGTTTATCCACAAGAGGATAAAGGTTAATTGGTGAGTAGATTAGATGCAAAAATACGGATATTAATTCCCGAACAAAAAGATAGATAAACGAGTATTTAAGCATGAATTGTTGACAAGGCTGTTTACGTCAGCCACAACCATATATATGGTCAGGCTAACCATATATATGGTTGTGATAACCGTATATATGGTCCCAGTGACCGTATATACGGTTGTATCCGTATTCCATATAACCTCTTTTCACTTATCTTTTCCCATACCCCTATAAATACATGCTCTCGGTGCTTAATTAAACACCAACGAATTTTCTTGTGCTTAAGGCGATTCGAAACTCTCAAAAATCTCTCTCACAAATCACTCACGCAAATCACTCATCATAATCCAAGGTTCTAAAATCCGTCGCTACTTTCGGAGTCATTTCTTTGCGAATCTAGGTACAAATTCTGAGGCTATTCAATCCAATTCTCTCGTTACTTTTTATTATGGTTTTTCATTAATATTATAATTCTGTTTTTGAGTTTTAATCATGTAAATTCATTGGTTTTCAATCGTTTTCGCTTTATCAAAATTGTTTTGATCATAATTGTCAATGCTAGCAATCTCTTTTGTTGTGATAGGCGATTCGATTAGAAGCTTACTGAAAGAGATTCACAAAACATCGTTGGCGCCCTTACGCTAGTGCTTTCCGAAAGGAGACATACAGAGGTTAATGCTTACCGAAGGATATTCATGAACATCATTGGAGCCCCTAGGCTAGTGCTTGCCGAAGGGAGACATCTGTAGGTAAATGCTAATCGGAGGATAGCCACAAACATCATTGGGCCTTAGCGCTAGTTTATTGAAGGAGACATCCGAAGGTTAATGTTAACAAGGATATTCACGAACATCGTTGGCGCCCTAGGCTAGCTTGTCGAAGGGAACATCCGAAGGTTAATGCTTACCAAGGATAACGCAAACATCATTGGTTCCCTAAGCTAGTGTTAGCTAAAGGGAAACATCCAGAGGTTAATGCTTACTGATGGATATTCATACACACTAATCAAATCCCCGATGTTAATGCTTATTAAAACAAACCTCTAGAGGTTAATGCTTTACCAAAGGAGATTCATACATCTACAACATCGCAAAGGATCCAGGCGCTTCCGAAGAACATGCCCACATGGATGGCGGTAACAAGTAAAACTAACTGTTGTTTGCTGATACGGGTAAAAGATTAACTCAGAGATCGCAGAACGTCTTGAGCTATCCTCCGTCCAGAATCGATTACTTTGACTTTTGTGTTACGAGAACAAGCTTCTCTCCAGAGTTAGTCATAGTGGGGGCTTCTGTAAACACCCTAAAGTATCTCCCCAAATAAAATAGCAGATGAGGAAAAGTATGATATATCGAAATAAATTTGATTTCGAAAGTTGCGACAAAATCCATAAACCACATCCTTTTGCGCAAGTTGAGGTAAAATTGACTTTGAAAACGTATGCCGAGAGCTCAATAATAGGCGGGAAATATTTATTTTAATTATTTTCTATATTTAATGTTATTTTTATTAGTAAATTTTTTTATAACTAGCTCTAAGGGTCTTTTCTAAGATTTTTAATTTTCATCTTATTCCCCTCATTTTTCTGATTTTGCCAATACTTTTAAATAATTTTTCTGATTTTTCTATGATTTTTACAAGTTTGAGAAATTATTTTCGAAAATAAATAAATTTAGAAATTCGTAGACATATTCAGAAAAATCGGGAATTATCTGGAATATTCTAGAAGATTAATCATGTTTATCCACAACTGGATAAAGGTTAATTGGATAGTAGATTAGATGCAAAACTGTTGAACCCTACGTTTTGATGAATGGCACTCCAAACCAAGAAAGCAAACTCTATATGTTAATATCTAATATGTGTGTTTAGTGATGTGGTTAAAGGTTCCATGWTTMMAGAAGTCTTAWTGGAGCAAGGACATCCTTAGGAGAAGGAAGAAGTTCCTGTGACTTGATTGGAAAAATGGAAGAACTCAAGGAAGAAGTTCAAAGTCAAGGAAGGTCGAGTTCCTTGTAGAAATGACTCGACATTGGGTACWGTAGATTTAGGGTTCTAGATATATTGTACTGCTTGATTATAGTATATGAAATATTGCTCAGAGGATAAAAAGGAAAATGAATACTAAGTTTGTGATTTAATCTATTAAAGGATTTTGATCCGATATTTTGTGAAAATATATTTGTCTAAATAAAACCTACTAAGAAATTGTATATATGAATTTATAAATAAAGTATTTTCATAAAATATTAAAGATTAATTTTCTGTTAGAATATTTCTTAAAAACCTTATATTATATCTTTCCTTATTTTAGTGTTTTATCTTTGGAAACGTTTTCTGAATTAAATCGATTTTAGGAAATAGGAAGAGCCATAAAAATAGGGGAAATCGTTATGAAGAAAACGCGTGTGTAACTAACTGAGAGTATTTAAGGGATTAAACGGCTATATCTGATTCAAGTTAAACGTGGAGTGATGGAGCTTGCTGGTCAAGTTCCACTACAAGCATTACTCCTACAAAAAGGAGATAGGTGTGTGGTAGTTGGACTACTGCTTGTCTTCTACGCACTTCGCATGGTTACTATAAATACACTCAGTTGGAAAACACCTTGAGCAAAGAATTCAATAAGAGCTTTATTCATATTGCTACCAAGCATTTAGGATTATTTTACATTGAGTTGTAAGTGCTTCTTTCTGTTGATTGAGAGCGGTTGGGGGTTGTAGTGTGAGATTCATAGCCGAGGATTTCATAGAAATCGAGTTTAGTGAGTGTGACAACAAAGACAGGGGTTGCGAGGGTTCAAGAGTTCCTTTGTGAACTGAGAACGAGTGTCTTTAGTTTGTAATTAGGGTTTTGCATCCTATTATAATAAGACGAAGTCTGTGTTGCATCAGCCACAGTTTTTTCTCTCTTGGCGTTTGTCTTGAGGGTTTTGTGTTTGGAAAATTCTCTTTGCTCGTGTTTCTCTGATCAAGTTTCTTTTAATTCCGCAAAAGTAACTTAAGTTCCTCAATACAATTCACCCCTCCCCCCTCTTGTATTGTTCAGTCGTATCCAACAATTAGTATCAAAGCAAGTTCCTCATAGATATCAGGAAACCCTGAAGAGAGAACTGAACGATTGAACTAATTGGAAGAATGAATCAACGAGAGAAGCTGGAAGAAGGATACTCTACGCAGAGACTCCCCATGTTTAATGGAAAATTCTATTCATTCTATTTCATACTGGAAGAATAGAATGGAGATCTTCATCAAGGCCGAAACTACCAAGTATGGCGTGTCATAGAAATTGGTAACTTTGAAGAAACCAAAACCGAAACAACGAGGTAGTTTCTAAACCTATGTCTGAATTTGAAAAAGAAGATTTTGATAAACTTGAATTGAATGCCCTTGCTGTCAAAACTCCTGCATTGTGGACTTGGACCTCATGAACACAACCGTGTCATGGGATGCAAGACTGCTAAGGAGATATGGGATTTGTTAGAGATAACACATGAAGCACAAATGAAGTTAAGCGTCTAAGATAGACCTGCTAATGTCTAAATACGAACGCTTTGAAATGGAACCTAAGGAAACTATTCAAGATATGTTTACAAGGTTTACTACATCACAAATGAACTAGTTTCTCTGGCAAGCACATTCCTTCTGATTAAACAGGTAAGGAAGATTCTTCGAAGTCTGCCTCAAGATGAAAGGTGGAGAGCCAAGGTAACTGCCCTCCAAGAAACCAAGGACTTCACCAAGTTCAACATCGAACAATTGGCTGGTTCTCTATGACCCATGAGTTACATATTGGGTCCAGCTCAAGTGAACTGAACAAAGGAAAGAATTTGGCCCTAAAAGCTGATGAGTCCGAGGAATCTGAGTCGATGAAGATGAGCTGCCATGCTGGTAGAAGGTTCAAAAAATGTTTAAATACTAACAAATTTTCTAAGAATTTTGTCAAGAAAACAGGTGACCAATCTTGTCATCGTTGTGGAGCAACTGATCATTGGGTGAAAAATTGGCCCTTGAATTCCGACAAAGAAAAAGGCAAAATTAAGACGGTAAACAAAGCTGCAAGGAGTTTCAACAAGTCAGATGTCAGAAAAGCAATGATTGCTGCTTGGGGAGAATCAAACAGTGAAGAATGCTAGAGAAGCAAAGCACCGAAAATGAGCGACTGAACTGCAGCTAATAGTCTGAACACTACAGCATTTCGCGCCACCCAAAGAACAATAGATGAAACTCGACCAAAAAAAATGAAAAACACGACGCGAAAAGGACTCATATCCCTAAATACCTACAAAAAAAATTGGGAATATCACACAGTTTCACCTAAACACAGAAGACCTTGGTAGTCTCCGTAAATAAGGGAAAATATAGAGTGGCCAGCGACCCATGCAAACAGACGCTATCCTACCAAAAGTCATAAGGTCCACAGACATCAAATGAAAAAAGCAAGTTGCTATCGGTTAAGACCTATGTAATAAAGAACTAGTCGAGCATGATAAATACCCAGGGCGATCCGGCTCGATGGCGGTCCAGATTGGATTAGATCGATAGAGGTACAACAAGATGTTCAAACAAAATCATTAATCTTTTGAGTTGTTTGACAACAACCTGTCTTTCTGAAAAAAAGGAGGAAAAAGGACTATTTGAAAAGCAATCAAACACAGGAACAAAAAACAATGTAAAGCTAATGAACACAAACACACTAGAGTCTCAGGAAAAAGGTTAGACATGACGAGGGTTATAAGAATATGACGAATAGTCGAATCGTCAACAAATACGTGAGCAAGAATAGCAGGCAAGCGTCAACCAAGCCCGGTGAACCTCGCTGCAAGCCATCCGGTTAATTTACAAAACACCACCTTCAGAAGGGAACCCTCAAAGAGAAAGTCTTTGACGAACTCAAACTTGAAAAAGGCAAAATTGAGAAGGAACTTGAGACCACTACAAAATACATTAGAGACATAGTTAAAGATACACAAGTTATTCGTCACAGTATCTTCTAATAATGGATATAAGACAGACTTCAGGTGAAAGAAAGAACTGAAGAGATCAAGAGGTGATGGTAGCATGCCCGCGAGTGGAGCGAATCAGAAAGAGCCTAACGACTCGACTGAAGAACATATGTAGAATGGCCTACCTATTTAGACAATTTAGCACCTCAAAGGGCATTTCTGATTCCGCCAAATAAAAAATCTTACCGCAAGCGGTCACATATGTAGACAACTACATAAGGAAGCAAGCTGCGTATAAGAAAAACTTAAAAACAAAGATGGATCAAAAAATCTGAAATGCTTCTACTTCCTCTTCTAAGGAGCCCGAGGAAACCCGGGTTCCGTAATATTAACCCTTAAGTTCTTTTGCAGGTTCAGTGAGGGGGACAACACATCGTACCTCGACCAGTGGTGTTCCAAGCACCATGACTGGAGACAAATCTAATTTCTCTCACTAGAGGCCCTAATACTGGTGAACTGTGACTTTCTTGGTGATAATAAGAAAGGAGAAATCCTAGCAAGGATAAGGTAGTAAGTCCAGTTCCACACGTGCTCAATTGACAATGTTATTTTTAATCGAGGGTTCTTAAACAATTAATCTGCTAAGTATCTCGAATTTTGCGACAAAGGAAACACAGTAATAACAATTTACAAAACACAAAATGTCACATCATCAACAACCACACTGACAATTGTTTCTAGAAGGAACAGAAGAGGGAACACCTACCATTTAGTGGATTCTCAACACTGTCCCAAGGAACAATCTGACCTGGCCTCAGTGTGATTGAGATGATGCCTTATCTGTTGCACAGAAAAGGATACATTGGACATGCAAAAGATATTCACTGCTACTATCTGGATTCAATGCAACCCAAACGCTAACATCACAAAAAACTTCGATAGCTATAGGAAGCGCAAAAAGACGGAAAGGCCCACGATTACCATTACGGAGGCCAGTCAGATTCCGCTGCCCCACAAACATCCCACTCAGTACATTTGTACCTGTGAAGTGTCGACCAGGCGCCCAGGAAAAGAGCGTATCATCATTCCGCCCAACAACCACATAACCCATGGATGAACACGTATCACTGAATCAAGCACCGCTTACTGCAATATAATGCTCATAGGTTGATTACATAGTCTGGCGACAATGATCGACGCCCAGATCAGCTAGATAGTCTCGGATTGAAAATGCCCAAATCAATCTGGGCCTTGGCAACTCTTGCGTAACTCCGTCACATAACTCATCAACATTTTCATCAACACATCAGATGGAAAGTATCCCGACACCTTTCATAACACCTTAGGTCATGCAAAACACGAAAACCCTTCAATGACACATGTCCTGGCTCAAAATCAGCATATAGAAGCAAGGGTCGCGAAAGTTTGCCCCAAAGGGGACCCCCAAAACCGTCAAACAGCACTGTCCCGTGGCGGCTTTTCCAACTGAAGTACGAGTCTCTCTATGATGAAAGTGGCTGCAAGATCAAATAAGACAGCAGAATTTGCGACAAAATCTATAAACCACATTGTTGCATATGGTAGTTCGTGCGAGAGAGAGAAAATCGTGGCAGAATAGCCATACAGACTAAATTCAGACCATAGCCTATGAAAATCCAGCAACGAGCATGACAATAGTAGCTATGAAAAGATAAGCATAAAGGAAAAAACTAGAGAACCGTCTTGCGAAAAAGCGTAATGGCGGCTCACTAAGTAAAACAATGTATTAATATAGACAACAAGATAGACCAGTCCCATTAGCTTACGGAGCACTTTTGACGGGCTGAAGCAATCAAATACTGCCTGCCATATCATCAATCGTGTAATGCTTACCCATCACATTAAAATTGGTACAAGAAAACACGCATATGAATGTTAAATGGAAGAAAACCTAAACACTATACACACTTCAGAAGCCATTGGTAGCAAGGGCGCTGTTTGCAATGTATATTAACACCAATAAACGTAAATGGTAGCACGAGAAAACCTAAGTAAAAGATAAAGAACTAATTTGTGCAACTAGAATCAATGAGCGTAATTAACCCCTATGATGAGAAGGTCTAGTGTTCCGTCTGGCAGCAGTATGCGGCATGAGTCAATATAAGCAACGGCAATAACAAAGAGGTGGGTGGGTTATAACGAAGGAAACTTCTATGTGTGGCGATTGAAAAGAAAAAGTAATCAAATATCGGTAATATCCTTCGCATTGAAAAGTAACGATGTAAAGCACGCAATGCTATAATGCGCATGAATGGGAGTGGACTAGCAATCAGCAATTTGAACCCATAGATAATTCCTGAGTCTCACAAAAACCACCTGAGCGAAGGGTTGGACTACCAGGCAACATTTAGAACCTGCCGCCCCGTGTCATTGAAGTAATGACCAAATCCAAGATAACCCAGAAGGTAGACCGCACACCTTTTCCCAAAAAATCATCGAGCGAGGACTTGCGCTATGAGAAACAAACCATTTATCTTAAACACAGCAATTTGCAAGTTATTGACACTACACACATACATGGTCTAGGGCACACCACAAGGAGAAGGTACTCCAAAAGGCAGCAATAAGAGTAGAAAACTTGAACTGTGAATAGCAACCAGAAAAGAGAAAAACCAAGACGCCCGCATGGAAAATCTCAACGCCTCCTGAGCAGACGACAGACCGAACTCGAGCAGGTTGGCCCAGTTCCTGTGTGGAACAGCCTCTCAGCCCCGCTGGACACCACACAGGCCGTTGATACATCAGCGCCGAAACCGCTTTCCCGCTACCTAAGGATCCCCAACTACTGACTCATTAAATAACCGGTGATTAGTGAAATATTAAGAGGAGTACTCAAACTGACGAGCTCAGATACCTGAGGAACTTTGACATTGGTACCTTCCCATCCCGCATTCTTCCATGTAGGTGCTGGAACCGTAAGAACCCCTAAAAGCAAGAAAGCTCTAATAAGATCAGTCTCATATCTAGGGCACGAAACTATAAATGCCCCCATGCAAGCATTGAACTAAATGAATTTGAAAGAATAAGGGAGGTGCACTTATACGTCTATCCCTCGATACACGACCCCCTACACCATACACAAAAAGAGTCCAATAGATTCGCTCAAATGCGGTTTTTAGTAACAAGCTTAGACGAATATGGCACAATTAAGTAAGACAACAAAGCTAAGAACTAGTGTTAAAGAATAATCCACAGAAGGCATTAGACTTCCCGACCAGGAAACTATCCCGATTTGCTTACCCTCCAAGTAGCAAGCGTTAGAAGCCATTCGAATGTATATGCTCATTGCCTTTAACAGGTGCGTCCTTTCATGGGTTTGATCAAAACTGTATCAAATGGATGTTAAATTGCTTTCCTAAATGGTTATCCCTCCCAGGAGGAATTATGGCCCACCTCCTAGCTTTGTGAAATGAAAATTTCGCCTAAGGGTCAAAATCGTTATTCAAGCCTTGATAAAGCTCGCTAGGCTTAAGCAAGCACCATAAGGCCTGCGAGTAATACAATATCGAAACGATTAATATCCTCTAAAACATAAGAGTATCCTCGGTACTGTTTACAAAAACGCATTTACAAAGTAGCCAAAGTGACAAACTTGTTTTTTAACAAATGACTGCCAAGAGAACTGACCTGCTTCCTGTATACACAGAATATATGTTCGATGACATTATTTTTGTGCAACCACACTGAAAACAAAACTGTTGAGTCACCTAGTATTATTAGCTGATCTTATGAGTGGTGAGTTTGCACATGAGCCAGATGATGGAAGAAGTAATTAAACGGTTCTTTCTCTGGTTATGTGTAGCGCGCAAACCGATAAAAGCAAACTGAGATGCCAGGGATAAACTCTATTCCCATACAAAAAAGTAATTCAGGACTACTAAAGAAATATAAATACCTATTACAAAATCCAAGTGCAAATCAATCAGGTCATACTCCAATGGAGTTGAACCAGACTGATGAGATTCCCAAGTATTTCCGTTAGGACCAGAAAAAAGGTATAGAGGTTAATGATTGCGTTCTCTTCTTTTCTACTATACCAACTCCACACATATTCCATCAGGCAGGACCTGACATTTCCTTTAGTGTAGGGAATATATCCGAGAGTGGGTCATCCCCAATTTGCTAAGTCTAGATCCTCGAAATGAATCACTACCTGACCCGCTGCGCATAGTCTCAAAAGAATCTTTAAGATATTAAAAGGACTCGACGGGGTTATAATCACATCCGTACGAAGACGATCTCTTCGATAGGTTCACCAAGAGTCCCACCGACGAAACTTTCGGTCAGTGACACTTGTAGTGAGCTTGAAATAAGGACACAATTCTCAAAACTAGAAATATGCCACTGCATCATATGCATCGGTGATTTCATAAACAGGAAAGCACCTCAGGGAACACTTCAGTTCCTTGGTCATATGTTCTTGTCATATCATATGATATGAGCAAAAAGAAAGAAGGCATCAAAGAAACAAAAAAACACAACACCTGCCAAGCTAAGTCCACACTTACCTCTACCCCAGTGCCGTCACCAAAAGCTGACCAATATGACTAGTGCGTGGAAGACATACATGTCTTGCACACTAGATTGCTTTCATCTGCAGAAAATCGACATAGTAATTGGACACTGTAACTTCCCATATACTCTTACATAACAAACTAAGAGGGAGAAAAATTTTATGGACTGATGATGCTGAGTCATGGGTGAGCATAAAATCCAACTTACTGTGGCGAACATCATGACCAAACGGGCTGTAATCCCAACATATATGCTACTCGCCCTCAAACAGAACACCCCAATACCACCATCTCGCAAAGGC
>SNQN01005312.1:16135-45389 GCA_008642245.1 Bassia scoparia | reverse complement strand
CGAAGGTCAAAGTCTATGCCATACCTAGTATGTCAAGGTCAGACCTAGATCGAGTCTGGACTCTAATGGTCATGGGTCAAATTCAGGGTCAAAGTCTTGTGTGGACTACTGTCAAGCTTGAGGACAAGTCCTAGGAACTATGGTCACGATAATGCAGCGAGTCACACTATAAGTCACTATGGGCTAGAGCATGCGATGATGTGAACTAAAATGACAGGACTTATGAAGTGTTGTGTTAAGGTCTGAACTTCAAATGCTAGACCCATACATGCACATATATACAAGACACTGAGACATCAACTATGGTCGCTCTAGGTAGTCAAGGGTTGTACCACCCTAGGGCAGAGCTGGGTCCAGTTTCACCACTTCGCATTAGCGATGTATGGCAACGTATTACCACCTTATGCACACGCATCAGTAACACGTTCACACACGGCATGGGCGGGTAGGACTTCCTTAGCATGCGATCAATAACCACATTGCAACCAAGGTAGATATCCCCCTATGAGTCTCGAGGCATAAACTCCCATAGTGAGACCCAAGCCTAGCGCGACCTTATCCGAAAGGTCACATGCAAATTGCAAAAATCCAATAACGTGATGATGTAATTACCGAGACTTTTCAGTCTGCCATTTCACCCTACGTTGATTATCCCCAGTGAAAGTCCGCCAATGTAGGACGTGGCCGCAGCCCTCAGCGTATAGCGGGATGGACGGCGCGCGGTAACTTGGTAAGTACATCAAGGGTGTGCTTTGTGCTGGTCTTTGAGCCATGGAACCCGCCACGTGAGTGGCCGTTGAAGGCGGTGTTTGTCGAGTAAGGGAATCGCCACCGTGCCTAGAAAGGTATTCGACGGACGCATCCGAAACGTTGGTGCCACAATGGCCCCCACGTCCAATCAAGTAAAAACCAGTCGTGGGTTCGGGGACTGTTACGAATCAGATCTGTAACCCAATTCGCCCGCATGTAACGGCCTCTACTCTGTCTCATGTAATTCCGATTAAACAGATATGGATGCACATAACTTGACATTTTTAGCACCTTAGTAGAAGCGAACTAACCCAAACTACTATGAAAGTGGTTACTATTAACACAAAGACTACCTAAAACCATAGAATTGTGACCACTTTGCAATTAATCATGTTAAACTGGTGCCAAAACAGCTTGTCCAATACGTTATCTGATATTAAATCATTCACATAATTCCGGTCTTTGTTTTTAGCAACAAATATCATATACAAGTTATACAATAATGACAATTATGCAACTAAGATGACAGTGCATAAACTTCGAAGTATATGCAAACTCATCTTACCCTTAATTTGCAAAGGAAAACAAAGTTGTTTGTAAACCGCAATGAAACGAATCCTTTGCCTTGAGATCGCTACATGAAACAAAAGAAAACAATTGTTAGCCTATATTAAAACGCAACGAGGCGCAATGATCTTTTCGTGCCTTCAATTGCTATCAAGAGATAAGATGTTTAGTATCTGCGACATGAATATGAATAATAATAAATGAAAACCAAAAAACATGAAAACCTTGGCAAACATTGTTGAAAACCCTCATATTACATGAAACAAGTTAAAAGTTGAGTTTCTTTAATTGTTACTATTAAAACTCATAACAATTGGTTAGCAAATTAAAAAAAGTTGAGAGAGTTATTGGTTCGTAATCTCGATTTCAACCTGTATCGCTTGCTGATTCGAAGAGAATCGATGCTTTTGAAAGTGTAAACGAATGTTGATGTGTTTAGAGGTTTTAGACGAGAGAGAGATTAGTGCGTATGAAGGTATGATGTCCGATGGGTTTGGCGTGTATCTGTGAGAGCTATGACTGAGCAAGGCGGGAGTTTTATGGCCGAGGCAAACGAAGGAAGCCACATAACCCTGCGTTATACGCTCAGGATAGCGTATATACGCTCATGAGAGCGTATATACGCTGCATCCTGAGGTATATACGCTCTCACTTTCCAAAAGCTTTTGTGGCAATTTCGTTATTGTCTTTTATTGAGATATATACGCTCCTGTATGAGCGTATATACGCTCATCTTCATTTGCGTATACGCTCATGATTTCGATATATTTTTCCCAACAATTCCTGTCCGAAATATTTTGATTCCCTCAGATTATTATTATACCGTGATTTCCCCTTGATTCGACGCACCTAGACACCCTTGCTCTCACAAGCAAGGAGTCTAGAATGTTCTAAGAGAAATCCACGTATTTCCGCGAGTATTTCTAATATTCACGGTATTTTCTGCGTATTCTGTGCGTATTTAAACATCTGCAAAATTCATAGAAATCATAGAAATAATCAGAAAATCATTTAAAAATATTGCGGATTCACGAAAAAAATGTGAGACGACATGATGAGAATCAAAAAGCATGAGAACGCCAGTTTACTGTTGAAAACTTGAAAACCTTTGATAAAATCCTGAAAGAAAATCATTTTTCGCCTTGCCTTTACCTAAATTGCTCATATTTCGAGTTCACGACCCGGTATTTCCAACTTTTGTAATTCAAAGCATCTTTTCTGATTCTCGAAACAAACGCGAGACGCGGTATGTTTCATCACGGATTACTCATTTGGGGAGACACATTTTCAGGTGTCTACAGCAGGTTAGTTTTGATAGGTATTTTTGATAGGTACGCGACAAGCCTGTCACATACACAAGCAAGGGGGAAAGCCCCGATTCAATTGCACAAATTGACAAGGCATATTCAAATGGCATGATTTTGAGTATTATAATTGCAACTTACAAGTGAATTTCAAGTTTGAAGTAGTGAACTTTCTTGAACTTGGGATTAAATGAGCAAGCAAAGCCTTTCCAAGCAATTCTAAGGTGTAGCAATGGAGTTTAAAAGAGAGCTTGCAATAGATAAAGCAAAGACCAAACGACAAATAAAGCTAAAGTGCCATAATATGGCACGATTTTCAGCCAAAATCAGCTGAATTCTGGGCGTAATTGTGCCCAGGTTCAGCCTATTTTTGGCTCAAAAATCGAGCTTTCACGTGGGCTCACTTGTGTACGCGCGAAGCCCGTTACGTTCAAATGTTGTTGGTACTCCCCGGGAATTCTAACCAACTTTCAAAGTCATACACAATGACCAAAATACCCCTAAGCAAGCTAAATGGGCCCGAAAGTCATCAAATCGCTACAAAAATACACCTACGAAGCTACGACAAGCCGTAAGCGAATGCAAAGTCACAACGAAGCAATAGCCACGATCAAGTGAAGATCAAAAGCAAATCAAAATCAAAGCACACAGCCCCAGTCGAAGTCGTATCGTCCTTGCATGGGCCAAGGGTTAGCTCGATTTTGTATACACAATGCAAACATTCACAAAAAGACATTGTTATATGCAATTGTGGCTATACGCGACGTTATGTCAAGTTAATTCTCTCGTTCGACTAGCCGAGATGGGATACAGCATATCAAGCACGCATCAGCGAAAAGACATTGTTATACTCCATCGTGGCTATACGCAACGTTACCTCCATTTGAGTTCTCCCGGACGACTAGCCTAGATGTGATATAGTTGATTAAGCACGCACTGGCAAAAGACATTCGCTATACGTGATCGTGGCTATACGCTGCGTTACCAGTATGTTAATCTTCCCGGACGACTAGCCGAGATGGGATAAAGAAAGTTCAAGCAAGCGCCAGGTCCAAACGGAGGCATCGATACGGACACCATTTCATCTTCCCCAAAGAGGTCCAAACGGAGGCATCGATACGGACACCGTAGTAAATCCCAATGAAGTCCTAACGGAGGCATCGGAGTCGACATTGAGATAATAGTACCCTAGGAAGTCCTAACGGAAGTATCGAGGCGGACAACCTATTAGTAGAAAATCCCCATTGGAATCAAAACCATAGGTGGAAATTCCCCAAAGATTGAACCACGGAGCCCCGGTGGAATCAAAACCATAGGTGGAAACGTAAGAAAAAATGTTAGCAACACAGACGAGCAAGCAAGCAGCATACAACTGCAGTTGCGGGTAAAACTAACGCATTTATTTTGCAGGTACTGGGTACTTTGGCTTTCGTTTTATGAGATTTTACTCTCTACAAACTCAGCCAAAGTTGGGGCTTCTATAGATACATACATTTGTCCCTAGCCCAAAACGGCCAATGATAAGACACCCTTCGCAACACACAAGTCAAATCCATAGAGTTAGGACATTGACGGGCCCTAAAAAAAGGAAGATTCCCTTGCACCGGACACCTATTACAGGTATTTAGCACCTCAAAAATAAGTTTTAATCTTCAAAGAATTTAACTTAATTTTAAACATTTTTCTAGAATTTTTAGGAATTTTTCTAAGGATTTTTGGCAATTTTTGGAATTTTCAAGGATTTAATTAATTTTGCGATAGTTAATTAAATTATGAACACAATTCGAAAATTCACAAAACTTTATCACGGAACCTTACTCTTCACAAGGAACTTTTACATATTTGTTCCATAATTTTTCGATTTATGGTTTAATATTTATGAATTTCTTAAGCAAAAATGCAAAACCGAGCATAGCGGGCCATCTCGGGATTTTCGCCTTGAGACACGCATCCCGAGGGAGCTGAAAATCCCGATCATCGTGGTAATATCAGCCATAATCGCAATAATATCAACTATGATCGTATAAAATCGCATATATATTTTATACGATTATATGACGATATTATTTCATTACAAGCTCGCTATTCGAGGTAAAACAATCTCGAATATCGTAATAAAATCTGACAAAATCACAATAATATCAAAATATAATCGTATAACATCACGTACGTTTATATTACGATATTATACAATTGCAATCACGCTATTCGAGACAAGAAAATTGGCCAAACTGGGCGCAATAGTTTTGGGCGTAATTGCACCCAAAAACTTCTTGTTTTTGGCCGATTTCAACCCTTGCCTATAAATAGGGAGCCACCCCCTTTCATTTCAAAGACTTTTGGCTTGAGACTTGTCATTCTCTCTCACGTCCAACTCTCTCACTCCCTTGTTCTCTCTCACAAACACATTCAAACACATAAAAGCATCTGCAAAGGATCTTTTGCAATAGATCGAAGAGGTTTTCAAGGGTTCTAAGGTTCGACAAGGGTTCCTAAGGGTCCGAGGCAGCGTTCTTGGTCTTCGACGTCGTGTTGCGAGGTAGGTTTGAGGCCAACGTCTGAATTCTAAACCCCCTTTTGCATGCTTGTTTAAAAATTCAACTTTCTATGTAATTGCATGTAATACTGATTAACAAATGATTTGACAATTCAAATTAAAAGCAACCTTCAAGCATAACTTTAAATTCCTTGTACGAGTGCTTGCATGCTTGTCTCACACTTATAATATGCTTTAACAAAGACCTGCAAATTTTGTGTTTCACGCGTAATAAGATAACTATGGACAACCGGTATTAGGCTCCTGGAATACGGAATTAACAACACATGCCACAACAAACTAGACACTATTTGCATAGTATTCTGTTAAACAACCTGCCTAGTAATATTGCATGCTTAGGGTTTAAAACAGAAACTTGTTTGTTGTTGTCTTTCGGACAATGAAATCACAATAACTGAGTAAAGGCCGCTAGATGTGGGGGGGTGTTGTGCACCACTTTACCCTTGCCCTTTGTCCCCTGATCCAGACCTTTGGTGCACTACCAGACATGRAGTCCTTCGCCTTGCTTCCTGCAATTATAGGCAAGGCTTAAAACAGGTTCCGCAGCTTCCCAACAGAAGTGTCGTGGCAACTTCCTCTACTCATTTCGAGTATAAACACGCAACTTCAGGCATACTCACAATATGCAAAAGCAAGAATTCAATTCTGGCAAACAAACCGAGCCACCCTTAAATTGTACCCCCTGGAGCAGAGGGATCGGACCCAATCTAACGCCCCGGCGCCTGTACGCTACTGAAATTTGCTTTACTTGTAGCTGCTAATAAATCAAGAACTTCACTAGTGGTTGATAAGTCACTGGGGAACTAGGAGGTTAGATCTTCCTCACCATCACTAGGATAAATTGGTTTAGAAGATCTTGCCCTTTCTAGTTCTACCTTACACTTATCCAACTCAACCTTTAGTTCTACTACTTTATTTTTTAGTTCATGGAAAACTTCTTCTAAGTGATCACAACTAGCAATAGCAATTTCACATTCAATTCGTTTTTGGGTTTTTCTATGAAATACTCTTGAGTTTTCGCGTTTTCTACAAAATACACCTAATGTTTTTTGTCTAAAATATACCCCTGAGGTTTGATATTCTCCAATATAAACTTAATGGTTATTTGTTAACCAAACATGGTTATTTTTTAACCAAATGTTTTCTATTGTTTTTATATTTAAAAAAATAAATAAAATAAAATAACATCAACCTCCCACGACCCCAAACCACCACCCAAAACCCCCAAATCGCACCCACGACAACAAACCACCACCACCCACAACCACCTTAGCCGTCCACAACCAAAGGAGAGAGAGAGAGAAATAGAGGTGGATGAGAGTGAGCATTGGGCTGCGACGTCATCACTGAGCACTGGGTGTGCCGCCATAAAGAGGAGATAGGGAGGGAGGGAGGGAGGGAGGGAGGGAGGAGGAGGAGAAAGAGAGAGAAAGATCGAGAGAGAGAGAGGAGGCGAAACCACCTTCCTTCCAACCCACCACAGTCGCCCAAAAATCAAACTCAATCATCAACCTTCAACAAACCCAATATCAAACCGCCACCCACCTTCAATAAACCCAAAATCAAACCGCCATCCACCTTCAACTCTGATTCATCAAACCCAAAAATCAATTAACCACCTTTGCAACCGCTCTTTTGAAGCCCCAAATCAAGAATCTTCAATCCTCAACAAAATTCAAGGATCTGCGACGAAAATCAAGGGTCGAAATTAAGGATTTTGAATTCAATTAACAGGGGTGGTTCAAATACAATTCGTGGGGGTGGTGGTTCGAAGTCAATTCGCTGTGGTGTATTGGGTTCGAATCTGGGTGGGTATCGAAGGTTAGGTGGGTTGCGAGGGTTGGGACGTGGTTTGGGTGGTGTGGTTGGTGGGTCAAGTGGTTTCGATGGTGGGTTGCAAGGTAATTTGGGAGGTGTGGTTAGTGCGAGGAGTTGGTTAGTCTTAGGCAATGCTGGTGATGGTTTGGGAGGGGGGTTACGTGGGTGGTAGCAGGTGAGAGGCGGGGGTTTTGGGGTTTTGGGGTTTTGGTTTTTTTGTTTTTTTATTTTATTTTTAAATTAAACTAACCATGGTTAAGCTAAATTAGCTATTTAGGTTATGTTGTGAAAGGGTTTTAAAACTCGGGGGCATTTTGTAGAAAACGTAAAAACACAGGGGAATTTCATATAAAAAGCCTTTTTTTTGTTTATGTTCTCTTTTTTCCAGTTATGTACGTCTCACCCAATTTATAGCATTCATATAATAAAGAATCAATACAAGCAAGCATATTTTCTAATCATACTCATGCATATCTTCCCCAACATTTTCTAAGTTTACCTTGTGTTCATGCACTACATCCTTCTTTGCTATTAAGCACTTTCTTGATATACTGGTTCCCCCTCTGGTTCCTGAGTCAGTGTTGTCTCCCTCAATGTTTGTGAAAGAAGTTAGGCATACACCAAGATTAGGTGATTCTTCATCCTCATCAAAACCTGAGTCAAAATCACCCCACATTGATGCTATCATAGCATTCTTGAATACTCGCTTATCACCAGGCTTGGGCTGATTATCTTTCCACTTAGGACAATCTCGAATGAGATGTCCCTTATCTCCACACTTGAAGCAACCTACAGAAGAGGAATTAGACTTCTTAAAATTCTTGCCTTTAAAGTTCTTCCTCTTGTCACGAAGTGATCTCTCAAACCTTTGGGCAATCATGCCAATATCATCTTCTTCCTCTTCTACTGTTCCCTTAAGAGCCATGCCGCTGGCTGGTTCCTTTTCTTACTTAGAATCAATCAACATTTCATGAGTCATGAGGAACCAATCAACTATTCCAAAGATAAAGTGGATAGATCTTTTACTTCATAGATTGTTGTTACCTTGGTAGTCAATGCATCTGTTAAACTGCGCAAAACTTTTCTCACAAGATCCTCATCAGAAAAGTTCTTACCAAGAGATCTAAGATCATTGACAATTGTCATAAATCTACGAAAACAATTGTTGATCCTTTCATTTTTATTCATAGCAAACAATTTATACTTAGAAATAAGTAAATCAATATTGGACTTTTTTACCTAGCTGGTTCCCTCAAAAGCAAGCTCGAGGGTATCCCAATTCTCCTTTGCATTATTGAAACCAAAGATTCGATTTATTTCATTCTCACCTATGGCCTGTTATAGAATTGATATTGCTTCGGCATTCTTCTACAGTAGTTTATAATCAGCAAGTACTAGTTCATTGTCTTTCTTGGCAATCTCGTTTCCATCAGAGCTTGTCTTTGCTATGACTTTTAGACCATTCTTAACCACAAGCCAACACTCGTAGTCAATCCCTGTGAGCACATTCTTGATCATATTCTTCCCCCAAGCATAGTTGATGGCATTAAACTTTGGTGTCTTGTTGTCATGGCCCATAGCACTGAGATCTTGAGTACTCATACTTGACTCATCTAGATGTTACTCTTACGAAAAGCCTTGGCTTTGATACCAATTGAAGGTTTTAGAGCACTCAAGAGGGGGGAGGGGGTGAATTGAGTGATTAATAGCCTTAGTCAATTTTTCCTCATTTTTCGATTGTGTGACTCATCTAGATGTTACTCTTACGAAAAGCCTTAGGCTGGTTCCTGTAAGCAGCAAAATATAAGTAAAGCAATAAAGGAAACATAAGATTTAACGAGGTTCAACCAACTTTGGCCTACGTCCTCCTACCCTATGTTCTTTTATTAATCTACTCCGAAAAATAAAAAACACACTCCCTACTATTTCCTTACTCCTGGAACCAGTACACCCTACACACTACTCCAAATTTGCACTCGACTTACACTTGTAAGCCCTTTGGGTTTGAAATCATAAACACTCACCTAGCAATCAACCCCTATGTTGATCAATTGAACAATACCTGTTTTCTCTCTTTTGATCTCACTTCTTGAAAGCTAATAAATAGAATATGTTTACGCTCTAAAGTGCTCTTGTATATCTACTCCAATTTTGATGCGTGAGAGAGATCTATGGAATATGGATGAGCAAGTGTATATATATGCTTTGGATACATAACCCTAGTTTCCATAAATCACCACAAACTTGATCTACAAGCTATTATGTGATTTATGGACAGTATTTATCTTATACGGTTTTATCAAAGAATAAAATCAAATAAGATAAATACTCCTAGTATTATGGTATCCAAAATATATACACTTATTTTATCCAACTGCTTAGTGTATTTTATAAAATAGATCTTTGAAGAGATATTTTACCAAAACCATTTCAAAATAAGCAGCTAAGATATTCCGTGTAGTGAACCTAGTTCCTCAAACCTGGTTCAATTCCCTACTTTGAGTATGTTATAAATTCTGTTCCAAACTTTGTACCAGAATTCACAACATAACTCATTACACTTATAAGCACTTATAATACCCAAACATACATATCTTACTATGGACCACATTACATGAAAAACCTAGAAAAACTATGAAGTACAAATCTTCTTTTCATGTAATCTTCAAGACTTAAATCTTCCCTGAATACTTCATTTATGAGCAATGTATCTTTCTTCGAATGTCTTCGAAAGGCCTCCATGCTCCAAGTCTTGGAATCAAACTTAGCTACTGCACATGTAACAAGAAGGGTTAATGCACAATAACAAGTATAGGATTGCTTTTCAGTATAGCAGTCGAGGGAACAATTCCTACTGGTTCCCACTAGTGTATGGAACTTTACACATCCAACTATTCCCTGCATGTAGACAAGTTAGTTCAATAGATAACACATATGAGTAATAACTTGTCTAAGGAAACATCATTCTAATTACAGTTGGTTCCCCACCAACTATATTCACATTTATAATGTCCTATTTCCTTTTCAGTGTTTCTGTTTGTCATCATTCAAAATCTAAGGGACTCAACACCTTGGATAACATGATAGAAAAAATCGATGCTAAGTTATTAAATGTGAAAGACAGGATTGACGGACCGTCGAACCAGTTGAATAGACATGAGCTCATCCCATCGAGTGTCACCTACACCCACATATTCGGTTACCTAACCAAAATTGAGGTGCTCGAGCCCATTGGCCCAACTTCTGACCCGCCTGTGGCAAGAAGGGCCAAAGGATGGAATGTTGACAAATATTTCCAATATCATAGAGGCAATGGCCACTCAATTGAGGAATTCTACAATCTCAAAGACATAGTACATAACATGATCGAGAGGAGCGAACTCAGGATATTTCCAAAAGTAGGAGGGGCCAACATTCATTCACTTTCCAAGAAGAAGCGGTTCGAAAACATTAAGTTGTAAAGGTAATTATTCCAGGAGGCAAGGTCATCAAGTGCAGCATGGGCGAAGGATGAATGTTCCAGGATTCTGAATCTGAGACTAGGGTCGCAGAAGCTAGCTAGTCCTAGGGAGTGTCCTTCTGAGTCTGTCAAGGAGCCTAGTGTTCCCCTTTCCCTTGTAAATCAAGTCTATTCGGAGACAAACCTATCTGTACTCTTTTGAGAATTTAATAACTTGCTTCTTTCTGCTTACTCCTCTTTTCCTTCTTATGATTGTTTTAATTCCCAACTCGCAAACAACAAAACAGTAATGAGTTAATAAAGGCAATGGAAGAGAACGAAATGAAAACTTCTGTCATCGAGCAAACAAAAAAGGTACGCATCTCCGACAACGACACGCCGCGGGAGATACTGATTGGTCTGACACTGAGTCCGCAAGAAAGGGATGAACTGGTTGCAACACTAAGGGAATTCAGGGATATTTTTACTTAGTCCTACGAAGACATGCCAGGGATTGACCCAAACATCGCACAACATAGAATCCCACTCATAGAGGGAGCTAAGCTAGTCAAACAAAAGCTCTGTCACATGAAACCGGATGTTGCCCTTAACATTAGACGAGAAATCATTACAAAGCATGATGCTGGCTTCATTAGGGTCGTCAACTAACCTCAATGGATAGCAAATGTGGTTATAGTACCTAAGAAAGACAAGCGGGTTCGAATGTGTGTAGATTTTCATGACTTAAACAAAGCAAGTCCGAAGGAAGACTTCCCTCTACCACATATAGACGTTCTCGTAGACAACACAACAGATCATGCCTTGTTCTCATTCATGGATAGGTACGCGGGGTATAATCAGATCAAAAGGGCCAAGGAAGACATGGAAAAGATGACCTTCACCACTCTGTGGAGGCTATACTGTTACACTGTGATGGCTTTTGGTGTCAAAAATGCAGGCGCAACATATCAACGAGGTACCACTACTCTACTTCACAACATGATACACAAAGGAGTAGAGGTTTATGTCGACGATGTGATCATCAAATCAAAAGATCGCGAAGGATATACCCTTGCACCAAGGAAGTTCTTCCAAATACTCCGACAATTCACCATGCACCTTAACCCATAAAAATGTGCATTCAAAATCACTTTAGGCAAGCTCTTAGGATATGTCATAAGCTTTTGAGGCATCAAGATCGATCCGACGAAGATCAAAGCCATCATGTCACTCAGGCTACTACAAAATGAGAAGTAAATCGAAGGGTTCTTGGGTCGACTTCAATACATCAGCAGGTGCATATCCAAGCTTACAATGGTTCTTGAACCCATCTTCAAGAAGTTGAAGAAGAGAGCACCCAAGAATTGGGAAGATAGTTGCCAACAAGCTTTCGACAGGATCAAGGAATACCCCACTAATGCTCTTGTGTTAGCTCCTGCTCGCCATCGGAATCCATTACAGCTCAATCTTACAACAACGAGCACCGTAGCCGGAGCTATGCTCGCACAAGAAATAGACAGCAGAGAAAATGATATTTACTACCTAAGCAAGAAGGTAAGTTCCTTTCACACGTGAAATGATACTCCACTATAGAAAAGTTATGCTTGGCTTTAGTGTGGGAATCACGGAAGCTGCGACATTACTTGCTCACACATAATGTACACATTGTATGCAAAAGGGATCCTCTAAAGTACCTCTTTGAAATTCTAGCAGTCAACAGACGCATGTCTAGGTGGATGGTAATAATGCTCGCCGAATTTCTAGCAGACTCTCCAACGAAGTCCTTCTTGAGGACTTTGACTTTTCGGACGAAGAGCTAATGATGACTGAAGAAGACAGTTGGTCATTATACTTCGATGGCGCATCTAATCAAAAGGGATGGGGAATTGGAGTACTCTTAATATCACCACAAGAGGAACACACTCCGATCTCCCTAAAACTCGACTTTGATGTTACAAATAATGCAGCAGAGTATGAAGCATGTATTCTGGGATTGCAGGCCGCTGTTGCACATAACATTATGAAACTAAGGGTATATGTTGATTCCTCACTCATCATAAATCAGGTTTCAGGCCGATGGAAGATACGAAGTTAAAGACTTGCTCTGTATCAGTCCTACCTCAAAAGCATAACATCTCAAATCGACGAAGTCAAATACATGTACTTACAGCGTGAAGATAATCGATCAATTCGCATATGCATTAGCAAAGCTCGCATTTATGGTGAGAATTCCTAGTTCAATGGCTCAAATGCACTTAGTCATTGAATGAAGGCAAGAATCGACATACGTTTGCACTTTAGACGAAATGGATGAGGTGCCCAACCTCGATCCAAGAGAGCCATGGTATACCGACATCAAAAGTTACAAAGAAATTGGCCAATATCCCTCCACTGCAACAAAAAAGCAACAAAGAGCTCTAAGGCGTCTCGCGTCACAATATCTGATTCAGGGTTGTAGATACCTACATTTGTCCCTGCATAAAGGCCAATGATATAACTATAACACATTGCAATTGGTCCAATTCTAAAAAACAACTGCCTCAAACAATGCCCTAGAATCTCGATTTGCAAAGCCGAAGCACCTATTCTTGCCTAGAGCACCCTTAAAAATAAGTTTCAATTTCAAAATAATTTTAACTTATTTTTAGACATTTTTCTCGAATGTTTCAGAATTTTTTTGGATTTTTCTAAGCATTTTTGTAATTTTTCAGAGTTTTCGGTAATTTAATTAATGTTGCGATAATTAATTAAATTATCAAAACTGCTATTAAATTATCAAAATTGCTCCAAATATTATGAAATTTTAACAAAAAAAACTAAATTTTACAAGGAATATTTACGTAATGTTTCCATAATTTTTGATTTGTGGATTAATATTTATGAATTTCTTAAGCAAAACGCGCAACCGAGCGAAACAGAGTGTTCTGGAAGCTTCTGGAACCTTCGTAAGTCGTGGATTCCTCCCCAAGGGTGTCCACATTCATCCCCTTGTTTTCCTATGCATGTCTCTTCGATTAAAATGCGCAAAATCATGTTCTACAAAATAATAAGACTCAAAAATGGCAAGAAAATAAAATAATTTTGGGAAATTCTATATGGTAGACCCCAGGTTTTACAAATTCTACGTGGTAAGCTTTTTGAAAAAACAATTCACAAAGTAGACCCCAACTATTGTATAATTCACTTCCGTAATTAATTCTGTTAATAATGTTAATTAATCCTACTTTTGACGTTAAGTGTGTTATAAGCTGGGTTAACTTAACCAAATGATGTAGTTAAAGGTTAAAACCTTTCAAATCCCCTTCACGACGACCCCAGAATTCCCGACCACCGCACGACAGCACCTGACCGCCTGCCGCCCATGGCAGCTCTTTCTCTCTCCTACCCAACTCGCCCTTGTCGTGGTTTTGTTCACTGGGGTGTTGTTAATGGTTGCCACTAACCACAAATGGATACAACGTTCCGCCATTTGTTTTCATCAACCTGCATCGACGCCAATCCATAGACAGAGGTGTCCCAATGAGAGGACACTGCCTCATACGGAGTTCCAAATTGAAACCGACTTTTAGCCAAGAGGAGACACATTGTCACTGAGATTGGGAAGGTTTGACAAGTCAATTCTTGCAACAAGGCTTTGAAGAGCTGCTGAACAAGGCCGGGATGCATTTATCTGTCAGTCTCTTGCAGCCTCTAACAGAGAGAAGAAATTAGTGAGCTAGTTACCTTTCTTTAAGACTGTTAGATAACAGTACTTATATAGATTCATCAAGAGTAATGACTCAATTTTGGAAGATTGCTTAGTGCTTTTAGGGATTCGTCCCCAAGGCTTCTGCAATCTCTCAGGTCAAGCACAGTAAGATCCAAATTTGATGCCAAATGTGTAATTGCAAGATTAGTCAAAAGATTACACCATCTCAAGCCAACATGTGTTAATGACAGGATCGTGGTTTTGTTCACTGGGGTCGCTGTTAATGTTGTCGCTGCTGTTGCGGTGTCGGTCGTTGTTGTGGTGGTTCATGCTGTGTTTCATCGCGGGGAGGATGGCAGGGTGGGCGGTGTTGATGGGTATGATGATGCCGTTTTTGGTGGGGGAGTGGTGAGGGTTGCAGTCGGATTGTTGGGGGGTTGGGTGAGCGGCTCCCGTTGAAGGATACGGCGTCATCTTCATTCTCCGCTTCCTGATTCGAGGTAGGTTAGTCATTATAGTCTATATAACCCAGCTTATAACACACTTAACGTCAAAAGTAGGATTAATCAGGTTTATTAACGGAATTATTTACGGAAGTGAATTATACAATAGTTGGGGTCTATCTTGTGATTTTTTTTTTCAAAAAGCTTACCACGTAGAATTTGCAAAACTTGGGGTCTACCATATAAAATTTCCCAATAATTTTTGGCAAGCATTTGGGCACTATTTCGCCAACTTTGGGCTCTATTACACCCAGCTCACGTGATACTATCTGAAAGAGTCCTATAAATAGGATTTTTTGGCTTGTGTTTCAAGCAATTCGGAGTTATAACGAATCATTGGCGAGATTTTCTCTAAAAACACTCTGAAAACACTTCAATTTCGATTTCACTTCAATTCCAAAAACTCTTTCAAAATTCTTCTAAATTATAAACACATTCCAACACATTCAATACAAGAGATGAAGGCATTCAAGGCACTTATTCAAGAGTTGTTTCGACCATGCATTGTTGGTATAATCTATGAGACCACAAAACTCATAGAACTCATCCCTTTCTTCTTTCTTCTTTTAAATTTTTCGTTAATTTTGTTTATTTCTCTTCAATCACCATTAATCATGTAATATGGAGTAATCAATTACTCGACATCAATTAACATGTAAATAAAAATTTTCTTCTCTTTGTTTCCAATTCGATTTCAATATTATTGTCAATACTAACTTTTTCTTTGATTTTCTCATGTAAATAGCACTTTGCGAGGCGACTTCAATTTCAAATCGAACTATTGTTTTTTGCTTTTTTGTCTTATCTTGGATAGCGATACGAGGTAAGTCTCCTTCTTCTTCCTCCTTGTATATTCTTAATCTTGTTCTTGTATATATTTTTCAATCACCATTAATTCTTGTTAAATCAAACACCTATTAAGCTTGTCACACTTAATATGATAATTATGGAAAAACGGTTTAGGATCCTTGAATCTTGACCTAATTCAAAGTGACAACAATTAATATCATTTACATGCATTAATCAACTCGACTAGTAACTACTAAGGACTAATATAGACATATGTGTTGTTCAATGTTACAATTGGTAAATTTGCAATGAGACCGAGTAGAGGCCGCTAGATGCGTGGGGGGGGTGTTATGCACTACTTCGCCCTTACCCTTGTCCATTAATCCAGACCTTGGTGCATGACCAGACATGGAGTTCTTCAAGTTTCTTTATGCAACTATAGACAAGGCTTAAAACGGGTTCCACAGCTTCCCGAAAGAAGTGCGTTGGTGACTTCCTCTATTAGATTTCGAGTATCCACAGCCCTCAATGCCAAGCATACTCATACTATGAAAAATAGCAAGAATTCAATTTTTCGCAATACGATGTTTCACTGAGACTGTACTCCGCGGGGCAGAGGGACTGGATCAGTCCGACTCGATGACGCCCCACGCCCGTACAAGGGTGGAGAAAACTATGAGCGCCAATACAACAGTATTCAGCTTCTTTGCATCACCCAACAATAGGCAAAACGATCATGGAGCACGTCCATAACGGAGTTTATGACACTGGCATGAACGGTAGGATCTTGGCCTCAAAGATCATCAAGTTGAGTACTACTAGACAACCATGGAAAGGGATTGTGTGCAACATGTTCGTATATGCGATACCTGCCAAAAATACTCCAATGCACAACATGTTCCTCCATCTCTCCTTTCAACATTTGTCTCTCCCTGGCCCATCTCAACATGGGGATAGACATAATAGGAAAGGTTACGCCGCCCGGGCAAGGAGGTCATGAATTTATACTTGTGGCCATAGACTACTTCACGAAGTGGGTAGAAGCGGCGTCATATGCGAAACTTTGAGTCAAGCATGTGGTAAAGTTCATTGAGAAAAACAGCATTTGTTGCTATGGAGTCCCCCATGAAACCATTAGTGACAACGACACCCACTTTCAAGCAATGTGCGTGGATTTAATTGCCAAATATAGGATCCAGCACCACAAGTCATCACCTTACCTGCCACAAGCCAATGGAGCAGTTGAAGCAGCTAACAAAAATCTCAAAACAATCATCTCTAAGATGACGGAGAATTACCGAGATTGGCCACAAAAGCTGCTTGCCTTATACGGTTATAGGACCTCTATCCATACTTCAACAGGAGCTATTCCTTTTTCATTGGTCTATGGTACCGAAGTTGTTCAACCAGTAGAACTAGAGATCCCGTCTCTATGCATTGTCCTAGAAAGCAAGCTCCCTAAAAGAGAATGGATTAGGAAAAGATTCGACGAGTTAGCTTTGCTCGACAAATAGCGACAAGCAGCCTTGCATCATGTGCAAGCATATCAAAAGAGGGTCAAACGACACTTTAACCAACGAGTCAAGTCACGAGGCATCAATGGAGGTGATTTGGTTCTTAAAGCATTATGCAAGACGATATTAGATCGCTCATGCAAGAGTTTCGTCCCAATTGGGCATGTCCTTACATTGTCAAGATGATCTTACCAAAAGGGCCAGTTAAATTAATGGACACAAATGGTGATGATTTCTATAGCTTACTAACTTAGAATAGCTCAAGTAGTATTATATCTAAGACATACATGCGCAATGCATTTCATCAGCACAATAGCAACCTGCATTAGAACTACCGATGGCCTAATTCCTAATGGGAAACGTAGGCTACCTCACCCTGGGGTTTGGCCACAATAACAAGTTTACTACTTGTTTTGGATTTTCATGTGAACACAAGTTAAGCGGCAATTGGACGAAGTTTTCTTAAACATGCTCAAAAATAAACAGTGTATGAAGATAGTGCAAGTTTGTAATTTATTACTACTTGTAATTAATTGGGTAACTATAATATAAGAAAATTTCAAGTTTCAAGTTCACTTATTACATGCAAAAGCATCTCGCAGGCCAATCCCTTTATTGACTAAAGATAAACAAACATTAAATTAAATAAGAGTTGTGGAAAAAACCAGTCGCTCCTTCCTCTCTTCTTCTTGCTCCTTGGCATCATCCTTCTTTGCACCTGAACTCTCACCTTTAGGCTTCCTCACCTATTTTCGTTTCTTGGGTCCACTCTCCACTACAGCCTTCCCCTTTCCTTGGTCACCTCAAGTTGTCTCTTTAGGCCTAAGTCTTCTTTCAACAACGTTTGAGCCAATCCTCAACGGAGGAAGTCTTTCAACTCCGCACATCTTGTCTCGGCACGACTCATGATATCAGTAGCATTCATCAAGACACGGTAATGAGCCGAGATCATGTGGTTGCCTCAAGCTAGTGGGGTCACTTCAAGCATGGAACGAGATTCATAGTACTTTTCCGACTCTATTGCATTGCCCGAATGCAAGCGCTTGTCCTCAAGCCGAACCGTATCAACTATAGGAGTAAGCTGAACTTTTCCGAATTGCCTCATCACCCTTGAAGGAAAATAGAAGGTCAACGTTAGGGATGAGTAGAAACAGTGGGTACCCGGTCCGGTACCGGGAATCGGTCCGGAACTGGAACCGGTTGGATCGGTATCGGTTCCGTTTCTAAAAGTGAGGAAACGGTTTTAACCAGTTCCGATTCAGGGTATAAATATTTTGGAACTGGTACCGGTTCCGGTACCGGGTACCCGATACCACCGGGTCTTTAACCGGGTACCCGATAATTGTTATGAATTTTAAGTTAATAAAACACTAGTTTTACCTTAGGCCCAAATGCCCAACATATTTAGAGTCTTACGTTAGTAACAAAGTAATTAGAGTTTGTTGTTATTATTATTTTGATGGACATCAAGTTTCCTGTTATTAGAGTTTGCTGTAATTAGAGTTTGCTGTTATTAGAGTTTGTTGTTTAACAAAGTAATTAGAGTTTGCTGTTATTATTATTATTGACTTTGTAATTAGAGAAACACTGTTAGCACTTAGCAGCATATTATTTTGTATCGGAAATTCAATATTCATTAAGTTTCTATAATTGGGTAGCTTATTGTTGTTCCTCTTGACTCATGATTTATATCCTGAAGTTCTTTGATACTTTCATCAGTGATTCATTTGGTGTAGTTCTAATTAGAATTCATTTGGCTTTTTGGAATGCAATAAGAAACTACTTGTTGGCTGGTATGCATGTTGCGTAGAAAGAAATTAAAGTGAAATTTGTTAGGATAATGGGGAAAAGGAGTGTCTTTGTGGTGTATAATAGAACTGACCGGGTAATCGGTTCCGGTTCTAAAAAATTTGGAACCGGCTTAACCGGTTCCGGTTCCTGCCAAAATGACCGAGTATCCAGTCTTGCTCAACCCTAGTCAACGTGGTCAAGCTAGCCTGTAAGGCTTCGCCCCGCCTTAGGGGGCGTGACCTCAGCTTCAGTGTCATGGAATTGAGCCATGGAATCCGCATGTGAATGCGTTGGGGTGTGTTGTCGAATTGAGGGGATCGCCACCGTGCCTATATAGGTTATTCACGGACGCCCGAAAACATGTGCCAAACTAGTGGCCCTACAAATAGGTCCAGTAACCAAAGTGTGGGTTCGGGACATGGTACGGATTGAGTCAGAAACCCAATCGCCCGCATGTAGCGGCTCTACTCGGTCTCATTGTAGTTCCATAAATTCATAACAATGAATTCAAAGAGCCTATTGAATTGATCTTGAAAGCGCACTAAACCTAATATTACTAGGTTGGGTTGCTATATATTACAAACAAAGACTTCTACCATGATTAAAGCGATCGCTTGATTATTAGTCAAGGTGCCTAGAAAACAGGTTGTCCATGATTATCTTACTTTGATGTGCCAAGCAATTGAATTTCCGGTCTTGATTAAGCAATAATATAAGTTGATAGAATATGTACAACGAAACATGAAAAAACAAAGGTTAGTAGCATGATAATATACATGTGGTCTTCTCACCTTGTCACTGCGAATAAGCAAATTGTTAGAGTAAACTAAAAGGAATCGCCCTGATTAATTGCTAATCGAGACAAGTAAAGCGTTAGTATTGACAATAACAAGATACATAATAATAATTGTGACAAGATGATGATCAGAGTAATAAATGTTGACGAAAAGAATTTGAAAACACGAATAACAATCCTACATTTTTACATGAGAGGATTCAAAAGTCGGTTTCTACATTGTGTTAATTGAATTGGAAACTCGTAAAATAATTACGTCAAATTAAAAGTGACAAAGGGAATTAAAAAGAGTCAAAAAGAGATGTCTTTAGGTGAGTAATCTCAGAGTTATACCTTGATTTCGTTCGTCAAATCGATTCGAAAAGGGGCGCGAGATCGTATTTGAATGAATGTGTATGGGACAAGAAGACTACGTGAGAGTTTTTGAAGTTATGAAATCGTGTCGTGAAGTATTGAATCGTGAAAATTCTGCCAAGGGTTCGTCTCTGAAGTCCCCCCAAAAGTCGTGAGGCAAAGCCGTATTTATAGGCACGAAGAGGCAAAAGTCTGCGTAATCGCAGGTGAGGAGCGTATATATGCTCGTCCTGCGTATATACGCTTCTCTTCTTATTTCCAAAAATCCGAAAATATGTTGATTCGGAATAAACCGTTGCAAAAATTTCGATTCTCTGAGATCGTGGATTATTCTAGAACGTCCCTTTTGCAAGAAAGTATGTTTCTAGGAAATTCTGGAACATTCCACGTATCTTTTCTGATTATTTACGTATTTTCTGCGTATTCTGTATTTTTGATGTTTTGTAATATTGCAAAATTCAAAGAAAATCATAGAAAAATCAGAAAAATAATCTAAAAATATGGCGAACTCAGAAAATGTGAGGAATGCAATGAAAAGTGAAAATCTTGAATATCACCAGTATAAATTATTCAAAAAATCTTATAGTTAACAGAAATTCAAAAAGATAGAGAAAGTGATTAAAGAAAATTCTTTTGGCCTCTTGATTGACCTTCGCCTCACGATTTCAAGTGTGAATTCACATATTTGAAGTTTCTACGAGTGCAGCTGCGCCTTTTTGGAATCGAATCAATCACAAAACGTGGTATATTTCATCATCGATTACTCATTTGGGGAGACACATTTAGGTGTCTACATAGCCACACGCACATAAGGAGACAAGTGAGTATGCACCATACTCCTGATACCCCACCAAAGGGCAGTCCACTGCACGAGAATGCCACTATCAACAAAAATAAGAATCCACTGATACTAGGATTTGTTGACATTGACCCTCTTACAGGAGAAAAATCCCTTAGCAGAATACATGGCAGGATTCAAGGGCACCTCAACAAGGCTCAAGCGCTCATTCAGCCAAATCTGTCAAAAATAGCAGCATGTACAATATTTAATAATCACGTAAACAAACAAGCAACAATCTTTGTATAAATGCGTGATTTTATAAAAAAGATTCAAACAAAAATATTATACCTACAGTAAAATGTGACATCCCGTCAAAGGCGTGTGTGCATTCTTCTTAAGATGGTCAAGCATCATAAATAAATCCCTTGTGCACAACGGAATAAGAATACGGTTAGCCTCGCATTGCTCAACAATAGTAATAAGGCTAGCATGTCCAGTATTTGGCTTGCAGTGTGCAAATAAGAAGTGCGCAAACAAGCAAACCATGATCGAACACCTACGGTAGACTCTATGGCAAGAAGCATCACTAGCAATATAGTCCACTAATGCAAGCAAGTCAATTTCACGACCATGCACTATGCGTCGTGAAACAGTTGGGCTAAGTCTCAAGTATCGCTCATACTCATCAACGAAATAGTCAACAGTTTTAGGGATACAATGAAATATAAGAATGTTTGTGTTGATTTTCATTCCAATTAGTATATGATTGTTTTCCTTTATACTATTAAATGCTTTTTGAATGATTTTTAGTGATTTTGATTTGATTTTAGATTCAATTTCATTGAGCTTTTACTTTTGATTATCAATGGCCTCCCTACTAGCTAATTACCTTGATGTTGTTTTCATGCTTTCTTCTATGACTAGTGTGTAGTTTTCTTGTTTAGGAAGTTAGGGATCTTAACTATCTAGTGGCCATACAATGCCTAATTAACATTTTCCTGGGTGATCTATTTCAATTTGTGGTTTCCTAGATGTTTTAGCTTTGGAAATTGGTCACTCTCTAACTAAAATGGAAGGGATTGGGGGATTTAATTTTGAATACATGACCTAACTTGGTTTGACAATCACTAGAGGAGATTAGAGTGGGAGTTCAATTTAATCTAGTAACTGGATAATTGTATGATTCAAAAAATGATTTCAATTAAAATTAAGGCCATATGATCACAAACTCTATAAGCTTGGATTGAGGTAGCTTTGAATTGGCATTGTATGGTGAATAGTTGGGTGAACTAAACTTCCTAGACTCTTATATTTGAATTTTATAAAGGCTTTAAATCTAGTTTCTCATTAGTTTAGTTGTTTTAACTCAAATACTTGAATTTTTTTTCCCTCCAAATCTCACAAATTCACTCAATTGTCCCTCAAATCTCTTTATGGATCGACCCTGTACTTATCACTATTACTAGTGTTAGTTCAAGTTTATAAATTTTTATTTGTTGGAGATTCTTGTTAGGTTTCCAACAACCCTAGCAAGGCCTTATCAATAATGTGTTATAACCCTTATACCATTCACATTATATCAAGACCCAAGACTGTGACAATTCTTGAACAAGGTCTTCATACAATTTTCAAGAATTTAGCTCCAAAGCCTTGTCTTGTTTCCATTGAACTTTTATCTTCATCAACCTGTGCTAAGACAACACAGAGTAAAGCATATGCAGAATCAGACAATACAATACTTAGGCTTGCCATCCAAAACTCAATCTAGAGGACTCAACCGATGGTCATCCAGATAATTTGGGATCTTGGATTACTAATTATAGGCTTGATGATGATGATGATGATATAATATATTAACATTTCTTAAAAAATTACTCTTTCATAATTATTAAATAAAAAAATACTTAAAATCATAAAAATAATTATATACTTTATTTAATAAATTGCAGAAAAATGTGGGGGATTACAAACAAAGTCCTTGTCGACCTTGCACACACTTCAAATGCAAATCATCTGAATATCTCAAAAGGATCTAATCACTAAAGCTACCAACACAACAAGAGTTCATCACCAGCCTCCACACAACCTATGAGGCCCATCAACTTATCGATCATCTTCATAAATTAGGGGCTACCGTTGCATCAATCATCACTAATTGATGCCCTTCTCATCATGGGTTATAATGGAGGCTTTCATCTAATCATGCTAGAGGCTTGATCCCAACACTCTATGTTACATTATTTTTTTTCAAAAATACATAATCATGCGTTTGTTTCCATGACCATATCTTACATAAAAGTCATTGCATTGCATGGGAGTCATTAAACTCAATATTCCAATTTAAGTTAACTTGTGAGCCCATTGTAAAAGTCAAAGTACAAAGTAAAATAAATCAATTCAAAAGCATCGTGTCATATATAGGTTGCATATATGAAAACTCAAAAAGTCAAATAAGTTAATTCAAAGTTAAAATAGTCAAGTTAACCCAAGTGCATGCAAAGGTATGGTTCTTTTTTGTACAAGAGAAAATTTTGTTAGTAGGAAATTAAGGGCTAACTTGGATTCTAATCAAGTCATCCCTAACATAAGAAAATCTACAAAGTAAAGTTTTGTTCAACCATACCTATAGCACCTAGCATCAAGCAACAATTCAAAACATCCACTAAGGAGGTAGGCTCCTAGCAAGATTTGAGAGACAATTGAGTGAATTTGTTATTTGAGGGAAATCTACTAAAGTTTTGCTATGATTATGTCACTAGTGTTTCAATTGTTCCTAAGTTGTTAATTCGCAAGGACTTAAGTGATATTGCCCTTGAAAAATAAGGGGGCACTTTGTTAGAGACTAAAAATATTTAGTTGACTTTGATGACCATTATTGAATGAGAGTTTAACCAATGTTGATTGAGATACAACATCTCATGGAGATTTTGGTCTGGTGATAGATCATAAGCGTTAGAAAGAAAATAGTCAGGAGATGGCCCATTAAGTACGACCTAGAAGAAGAAGCCCATCGAGCTTCAAGCGTTTAGACAGAGCAGGAAAGGAGAAAGAATTCAAACATAGGAAGAGCGCTAAGTAACCATTATTAGGTGAAAACTCACATAACTTCTTCCCCGCAATCTTCATCACCTAAGGCCTATAAATAGGCAAACCCAGATCAAGAAAAAAATAACACATCAAACAAATCTATGTTTCTCTTTCTCCTTTTAGTGCTTTTCCTTAGCCGCACTTGGCTTAATACACAAGTATAGTGTACAGTAGAGTACCTTAGTTTAGCATAGCATAGTATATCCTCATGGACAAGTAGCTTGTTATTATCTTTCCTAATTGTATGAAAATGGAGGTAATCATCCTTCCTTGTAAGTAGGACTCTATCGTTACTACTTTAATGGATGGCTTTTGCATCTTTATAATCTTATTTGTCCAAGCTTCAATTTTATTCCACACTAGGCTTAATTTCCTACGTTTCACACATTCTTATCTTTTTTCACGACCTTAAGAGCTATATTTACGTTAGCGAGGTTATCTTTATAATCAGTAACCAGAGGGGCAACCCTTTACTGAACCAAAAACAATATTGGACAGGTTGACTTGTTGGTGATGTGCAAAATCACCTCAACAAGTAACAAGGAGTTTCTTACTCTCTTATGATGGCTAAAAGGGCGATTCTTACTCTCACACAATGGTGTCATAGAGTTATGTGCTCTATAACAATGGTAACAAGGAGTTTTGTGAAATCACACAATTGTACCAATGATTTTTATTCTCTTTCACGACGACAATAAGGAGTTTCATGCTCTCACATGATGGTGTCAAAGAGTTCCCTACTTTGTCGCAACCGCAATAAAGGGTTTCATGTTCACTCACGACGCTAGGAAGGAGTATCGTGTGCTCTCTCACGATAGCGTAAAAGAATATTTGTGCTCTCTCACGATGAAAAAAAGTGAGATTTTTTCTCTCTCACAGCAACAAAGACAAAGTTTGGTTCATAGAAAAGGGGAATAGAGTTCATGTTCTCTTAATCTCTCACAACCGTAAAGGAATAGAGTTGATTCATTCTCTCTCATGGAGAAGGTAAACTCGAGTCCATGCTCACTCATGAAGACATAGCATTCACAACCATATGCAAGATGTCAAGCAACCCATCACAAGTAATCAATGGAACAGGCATGCAACAACACACATAAAGGTAAAACTTTTGCATTTATTTTGCAAGTACCAGATACTTTGGCTTTCGTCTTACGAGACCTACATCTCTAAAGACTCAACCAAAGTGAGGGCTTCTATAAATAGATACATTGGTCCCTAACTCATGATGTCCAATGATAAGAAATCCCATGCAACATACAAGTTCGAGCTAATGAAATGCAAATACTTACAGTCCCTTCAAACATCTATTTTCAAAGCCAAAAACTATTTTCTAAGCCTTGAGTGCCCTCAAATACAATTTTCTACTTTCAAATTTTTTATGATTATTTTGTCACATATTTCTAGAGGTTTTTGGATATTTTCTGGAATTTTGTAAGCATTGTTAATCATTTTTCACATTTAAAACAATTTTTGAAATTTCAAAAAATAAAATAAAAATCATAAAATTTAACTGGATACATAAAACATTTAGTCGGATGTTCTCTATTTTTCCATAATTTTTTGATTAAAAACAATGGGCTAGCAAAATTTAGTATATGAAAAGACGGGAAAAAGGTAAAGTGCGCAAAACGAGTTGTTCCAAAGGTTCTGAGTCACGAACCTAGACAAATACATTCCCTCTTGTTGAGCAAGTAATGTATCAAATCCCCACTGAAATAAAATCGATCATATATTCGCTTGTTTTCGCGGTAATTTTTGCCAAAGTCTTAATTCTATTTTTAGCAAGAAAATCAAAATCAATCTCAATCTCAAGTGAGCTTTTCCTATAGATAAGACCCCGGTGTGTTCATTTTACCTACCTCGAAATTTGCAACAAAGTTCTCGCATTTTTCGCTTTCAAACACTCTAATACAAAAACTTTATTCTTGCCTTTAAACACATCATCCAAACACACTTTATTTAAGAATTCAAACAAATAAAATACATTTTTATTGGTTCTTTGCTTCTAAGGGGTTTGAATTGCTCATGAAAGAACTCGTCCTTATTCACTTCAACTTGTTTGCAAGGTATAGTTTGAGACCAACGTCTCAATTCTTTCGTCCCTCTTTGCACGCTTGTTAGAGATTCATTTTTTGTTTAAATTTGCATGTAATATTGATTAAAAATTAATCGAATTTATTAAAATTAAGATTGGGCACAACTTTCAATTTCGTACAAGTGTTTACATGTGAATCACACTACTATATTGTTTAATCAAGTCCTACAAATTCCATGTTTCACGTCTGATAAGATAACCTTAGACAATCGACTTTTTAGGCTTCTTAAACATTGATTAATAGAAAGTGGTCACACAAAAACATTGATTATTGGTTTTTAGACATGTTTTGCCAATGGTATTGATCTACTCTAAAAAATTATAACACATACCCCAACTGTTTCCCTACTCTAAAACTAGTTCACTTCACATTGTACTCTGTGTAGGCAATGATCTTTGTTTGACCTCACAAACACCCATCGATCTTCAACCCTTATGTTGAAGAAGTTTTAAATCAATTTCACTCTTTTTTCTCACTTTCTAAAAGTATATTATAGTAACGTTTTTTTGCACTAAGTTTATGTAGGTATGACTCCATTTTAGGCTTAATGAATTAAGTTTTAATAGCTTTCAAATGAATGCTAATTTTTTTGCTAGAGATTTTGCGAGATAATGAGATAGTCATGGTTAATATATATACAAGAGTTGTGCAAAACCTAGCTTTCTAAAATCACAAATATTCAAAGAACAATATTTTTGTGATTTAAGGAAAGTAATTATTTTTTCTCATATCAATTAAATATTTGATCCAAGATAATCATTACCCTTTGTAGACGTGTGCCCTTATCAAGCGTACGTCCTACGTCGATTTTGAATTGTGGGTTTTAGCCACAATTTCCGCACGTGAGTGCGTTGGGGGGTGTTGTCAATCGATGGGATCGCCACCATGCTTGTACATGTTAATCACGGATTTCTGAAACATTGGTGTCAAACTAATGACCCCACCGTTTGGTCCAGTAACCAGAGTGTGGGTTCGGGGACTTGGTACAGATAAGATCTTTGACCCAATCAGCCCGCATGTAGCGGCCTCTACTCGGTCTCATTGTAGTTCCATAAATCATAATCACTGAATTCAAAGAGCCTATCAATTCAAAGAGACTAAACTAATATTGCTACAAGAGTTGATTTCTATTATACAAGCATCGCTACCTAGCCTAATAATTGTGATCACTTCGAAATAATCAAATTAATATGGTGCCCAAAATCCGTTCGTCCACAATTAATCTGAATTTAATGTGATTTAAGCAAATTCTCGTCTTGATTACGCAATCAAAAGTGTCATATGTACAAAAATCAAGAATAACAATATACAAGAATAGAAAATTCAAATATATATAAATCAACTCACCTTATGTCGCTATCAATACAAAAGAAAATAAATATTAGTGCATCAGATTTGCTTTCAATTGAATCGCTTATCACAACAAAGGAAATCGTTAGCATTGACGATTATAGTTATAACGATTGCGATAAGTCAAAAATGATTTGAAAACGAATGAATTTACATGATTGAAGACCAAAAGCAAAATGAAACTCAATTTTTTATATTAATCAAAAATTAATAACAAGAGAAGAGAGAGAGTTTGATTGAATAGAAAAATCAGAAAAATAATCTAAAAATACTGGCGAACTTAGACAAATGAGAAGAATAAGATGAGAATGAAAAATCTTAGAAATGACCTTAAGTAATAATTCTAAAAAAATCGTTTTGCTAAGAAAAATGGCCTAAAAATAGTATATAATTAAAATAAAAATTTTTCGCCTATTATTGGGCCCTCGGTGTATGATTTCGAAGTTAACTTTAATTCAACTCACGCAAATGTGTTTGGATTTGTGGATTTCACCACAACTTTCAAAATCCAAACTATTTCGAAATGTCGTACTTTTTCTCATCGGTTATTCAATTTGGGTAGAGACTTTTGGGTGTCTACACCATTGAGTTTGGAAAGCCTGGATTATTCAGAGCCGTCATTATTTTCATAATCATATCTTTGAAAATTATTTTTAGAAAATATTATTCAATCAAAAATTGCAACAACATTATCTCGTCAGGGCACCTAGTTTGATTATACCTGGTTCCCTTACAAAAGTTTATGAATTTTGTACCAACTGGTTCCAAAATTCATAACACTACCGAATCACAACTTATAGTACCCCAAAATACAAGTTTACAAATACAATCAAATCAAATTACATGAAGTGCCTTAAAAGAATTCCCAAATTAAACACTAAATTCTATCTGCTTCATGTTATTAAGGTCTTGTAGCTTCCTTTGATATTAAAAAAAGTCCTTCAATCATTCTTCTTCAAAACTGCTTCGAAAATCCTCCATGCTTTAAGTTTTGGAATTATCTCTTTGTTTCACATGTTACATAGTTAAAGCATAGTAAAGTAGTACAATTAAGGGAATAATTCCTATCGGTTATTAACCACTGATAGAAATTATATTAATCCAACTGTTCCCTGTAATAAAACAAGATAGTTACACAAAGAAAAATCTAAGTATAACACTTATTCTGAGGAAACAACCATAAATTTAGTTGGTTCCAAACCAACTACTTTCTTTTTCACCACACATGTTTCCTATTTAACTGTTTGTCGTCATTCAAAACACAAAGAAATCAATCTATATATTGTTAAAGTAATTGAATGGGGCGGTGGATGGACGCAATGCTTCTGCGATTTTGTGCCAACTCTTTCAATTATTTTATGCAAGGAGGGAAACAAAAGTGGTTAGTCTAGTGAGGCATTCAAAACTAAAGAGAAATTGTGTTAGAATGTGTTTAGAAGCAAATATTTATAATAGAGAGAGAGAGAGAATGTGTGTTCAAAAGTTTCAGAATGACAATTCATGCCAAATGACTTAAGGTAGGTGAATATTTATATATAGCCAAGAGGAAGCGTGCAAGGCACAAGGCCCAACTTATATACGTTGTCCTATGCTCTTTCCTTTTTTGCTTCCCTTCGATTGATTTGTGATTAAAACAAAATATTTTTAGTATGATGCTAATTGATAATTAACTATTTTGTAGAGTTTGATCATTTGGTAGCACGACAAGGATTCATGAAACTCACCTTGATTCATTTATGCCTTTCATCCTGATATTCGTCATTACGATTCAACTAAGTGTATTTAGGTGGTTTTATACGTTTTCTTCACTAAATGAAAAATATTAAAAGCTAAAATAAATATTTCTAGTGCACTCAAGGCGCAGGAATTGATGTTTGGCTTGAAATTAGCATATATTTTAAGCACCAACAATGCTCGAGTTCTTTTAAACTAAACCATACGCATCGAGGTTTTTTTTATATCATAACCCTCAAGGAGCTAAGGACAAATATATGTGTCTAATAGTGTGTTTTACACTCTAGAAACTCACCCGAGAGGTTTAAATTATTTTCAGTTCTAGTACCTTAT
>SNQN01005312.1:0-16110 GCA_008642245.1 Bassia scoparia | reverse complement strand
TTTTAGCCAATCTTTAATCTTGAGACGTGGCCTATGTCACTATGACATGTGACCAAGTTTTTGATGCTGATAATCACAAGAGAAAGTCCTCCTCAGATCATTACTCCAATGTTCATGTGAATGTTACTTTTGTTTATTTTAATTCACATACTACATGTTTTTTTTGCTATTCTTCACGTATTACATATTTCTGTTGTTACTCATTCACATATAGCTTGTTTTCTAAATTAATAAAACAATTATATTTGCTAGAATTAATATTATTGAAAAATGTAAGAACTTTAAAAGAGTCACATGAAAAATCGATCTCTCACTTAATTAAAAAAAATAAATAAATAATAAACTAAAAATAGTGGCAAGTGTCACTCTCTTTTTTAAGTTGTTTGTTATAGAAGCTTTTTTTATCGCAAGAATAAACGAAAATGTTCCAACAATTTTGTTTGTACTCGTGATTCTTGTGTACTCATATGTTACTAACCTCCCTCTTCTCTCTCTCTCTGCTCTTCTCATTTTCCTTACTCTCTCTCCTCTCTCTCTTCTGTGCGTGCGCCACACATTCACACACATGATATATAAATTGTTCACTAGGTAATTACAAATATACAATCGGACCAAAAATTAAAGAGTTTTCCCTTGAGAAATAACCTATTATCATTGGAAAACAATTGTTTGTAAGTACCTTCTTGATCTTGCTATCTACGTTGTAGATTTTTAGGTCATATTATCATTTTTTAAGTCTTTAAAATTGAAATATGGGGTTTTGAATAAGTACAGGTTTCAAAAGTCGCATGTTGGAGGCTCTAGGTCAAATGTTTTTTATTAGTTCTTAATTTTTTTGACTTAATTTCTTTTTTACAAAAAAAACTATTAAACAAAATCTATTTGGTTTTGTAAACAAAATATGTCTACATGTCAGTTCTGTAACTAGTAGAATTCACCTTTGTTGTTATTGTTTTTTATATAGCTCTATCAATAACTAGTGATTGAAGAATCCTTCCATAATTTTTATGGCTCAATTTTTTCAGAATATTGTATATTACGCAATTAAAAGATTTGAGTTTTCCTGGTTATCATTGATTATTTTTGCTTTGTTTTTTTTTATTTTTTTGTTTTTTTTTTTTAGATGAGCTCTTGGTAATTGATATTAAATAAAAACTTCCCAAAAAAGATCTGTATGATAGCATCTATCTTCTTCCTTACGTCAATATTGAACTAAATAATTTCATCCAATATAAAGTAATTGATGGATGAACTGGAGACAAATTTGTGCTTATTTTTAGAGAATGAAAAATATTTAAAAACAAAAAAAGAAAAAAATTAATTATTTGTTTTTTAAAAACCTATTGCAAGAGGTGGAGCCACCTTAAAGTTAATGAGAGTCCCAATAGACAACTTTATATAGGTCATTTAGTGAAATTTAGCTAGTGATGAATAACTATTTTGATTTCAGCTTATTTGATTATCGTGAATATCATGCCCAATTTCTATGGAGGCTCTTAAATTATTTGATACCTTAAATAAATCTATTATGTTCAGCCTTTTTCATCATCACATAACCTTTTACAATGTTGTGCACTATAAATAGAAACACAACACACACACACACACACACACACACACACACACACACACACACACACAACCACACTATATAATATATATATATATTGTATATGTATATGTATATATATGTGTATATATATATATATAATTATATATATATATAATAATATATTAATTATATTATATATATATATATATATATATATATATTATTATATATATATATATTTATATATATATACATATATATATACTTTAACATGTAACGTGAGTATACTTGTTGTCTTTTATTCTTTAATACACGCGGCATGAACTTTTTTTATAGTTTAAGACATGGAGAAAGAACAAAAGATGGAATCGGAGAAAGCGCAAAGCATTGCATAAGCGTCGAAACTACATTAGCACTAGATGGTATAAAAGTGTATGTCTCCATGTACTATAGTTTTGGGTATTCTGGTAAGAGATTACAAGGTTCCAATTCCAATAATTTGACTAAGAGTGATGGAGAATGTGGCATTCGTGACGCTGGTGAGTGTGATATATGCAATGTTAGCTGTGTTGTAATTGAAGGTGGGAACTGTCGTCCGACATGTTTTGAGTGTAAGACATGCACCATTGCTTGTGAAGCAACAACAGTTTGATGGATACAAGACCATGATATCGCTTAAACAAATTATGTAAGATACTTTTATTTAGTCTTTTTGCCTATGAGTTTTTACCTTTCATTTGAAAGGGTTTTTTCTCATTTTAGATTGTAGAAATTTATTTAATATATTTTGTCTGAATCAACTATTTAAAATAATTGCCAATGTGGTGAAGCCATCTTCAAACTATGGCCTTATTAGTTCTTTCATTGATGAATTAATGGAAACCATCATTAATGACAATATGAAATAATTAAACTAATTTGAGTTAAATTGATTGTTGCTAGTTTTGCATAAGAATTTGAATTAATCTAAAGCTCAATTCTTTTTTTGAGAAAAAGTAAGAAAATTTCATAAATGGACAGTTACAAAACCAACGAGCTTACAGAGAGTACAAAACAAAAAGAAAACCTAGCTTACAACCAGAAGGCAAAGACAAAAAAACAACAAGACAGCTTCAGCAACAAAAAACATTAAGCAAAATTGGAACAGAACCAAGCTCTATCCTAAGACTCGTTTTTTTAAGGAAAAATGGCCTGACTCTCAGTACACTTGCTTAATGAGCCTAATGCAAACATCAGGTCGAAGAACAGAATGCTCCCAGATTGCTCTATTTGTTGGCATCCAAATATAATATATAGTGTCACAACTGAGCTTTGCAACACTCTACTTCTGAAACCTTTACTAGCAGCCCAACATTAAGTTTGAGAAGTGAAAAAATTGCAGCTTGGAAACCAAAAAAGCTCATTCTTATGTGTTTAGTAATATCTGTAATTATCCATTCACTTTTCGTTGATGGCTTTTCTTTCCTATGACAACACTTATTGTGGGATGTCCTAAACATTTAATTACAATATGTTAATGTATATTGCTTTTATTTTAGAATATAGGAGCGGGAGTTTGAGAGTCACAATTGTATAGAGTTCTTAGGCATATTTTAGTTGCATATTAGTCCATATAGTTGCATTTTTAGGTATTAACAGTATTAATTTTCCATTTTATGCTCTGTTACGCTTCGTTTGGGTTTCTTAACTTTTCATGTAGTTTTATAGCTATTTGAAAGTTTCAGAGCAAGATGACACAAAGTGGATGACTGTAGAAGGAGAGTTGGTGATGATGGATGTTTTATACCAAGTTTTATATCATATGAGCTTAGTTAACATTCACAAAGGGTAATGGCAATTCTTATTGGGGTTAATATGAGCTAGAATTGAAGAATAACATTGTATGCGAAAGATCAGTTTGACCACCTTTCACTATTTTGGTCATATCTCGAGTTGTACTTATCGGATTAATGTGATTCAAGTTTCATGGACAACTCAAGTTGACAAGCTTCACAACGATAGGTTATGTGCCTTAGTACAATGTATGTAGCTCACTTATGGCCCTTCGAAGTTAACCACGCGGTTCAAGTCACGAACCAGCGCCCGATGGTTTTTCTGCTCGTTTGTGATCGGTTCTGCCTAGACCGTAGGTAACCAAGCGCCAATGGTCGAGGACCTACTGTGTTTTATCTGTTTTGCCTTCTTTTTATTATTTTAGGGAGAATTAGAACAGATTACACTCTCTCTCCATTATTCAACTAAAACCAAACCCTCTTAAACTCTTTCTCTTCTTCAAGTTTAGATCTAGTACTGTCTATCTCAAATTCTCTTAGTTTAATCAACTTTTCCAGTAATTTTCTTCTCGAAAGCTCAAGTTCAAGTAATTGCCAATATCAATTTCAAGACTTAAGCCTCCATTGAGCTTCATTGTAATCTCTAACTTTACTCCTTTAATTTGATAATTTCAATTGAAAACCCGAAAAATATGTGTTAGTTCTTGTTGATTTAAATGTTTGCTTATTAGCTTTGATATTTCTCATCATGTTTGTAATATCTGTTCTTTAAGCTTTGAATTTGTTTTTTCCCATAAAGTGTTGAACAGTCTTCTGTGCTAAGGGCTTTGGGGATCCATGAAACAATTCAGCGAAAGACCCATTGGAAACCAAGGCAGAGTCATCCCTTTAAGTGCCATGGTGGTCTTAATCCTTTATATGGAATCGAGGGGTCATCAGTCGGCTTGAACTTGGTATGTTTTCGGCTTGAGAAATCCTTTGGCGACAGCTTTGGGTTGTAAGGTTGGGGTCAAGAGAGGTTGGTCTTGGTAAAAGTGGGGCAAGGGCTTTTTTGGATTGCCTTTTCAAAACAGCTTGTCCAAGGAAGAACTCGAAGTCATATCCTTTGATCTTAGCTTCAACTGTTGAACTTGCTCGCCAAGTTTTGGAGCTTTTCTTGTTGGGAGCCATTTTGTGTGTTAGTGGCTGATGGGTGATGAAGTTGGAGAAAGGCTAGGTTTGGATTGGGTGAGGGATCATGAAGGTTAGAGGAAGGTTAGGTTTGGACCTGGGCTGAGGGCTCAAACTCTTTGGGTCGAGCCAAGCGGCTATGGAGACAGACGGCTTCACCCTGTTTTCACAAAAAGAAATAACAACCTTAGTGACTTCCTTGGTCATTATTGAATACATGAATGCAGATGCAAATGCATGATTCCTAAATTCCATGGGTCATCTTTTCTAGAACGAATGTAATGAATGCCAGGTGCCTTTCGTTTTTTTTTTGAATTTTTTTTTTTTTTTTTTTTGAGAATTTTTTTGAATTTTTTTTTTTTGAATTATTTTTTTTTTTTTTTTTTTTTTTTGAAAGGGCCCAAATGACGTGAGAATGTTATGAATATGCATGTGTCCTATAGAGGGTTAGGGTACGCTAGTGGTTGAGCTATGTTGGCTGAAGGTAAGGTCAATCTAATGTGAGTCTAAAGTCAACGTCTAAGGTCAATAGTCCTATGCCTACCCTAGTAGTCAAGTGTCCAAGACTAAAGGTCAGAGTCTATGTGGACTCTAATCGGTCAACGGGTCAAGACTAGGGTCAAAAGTCTGTGTGGACTAAGGTCAAAAGTTTGAAGGACAAAGTCCTAGTGAAACTATGGTCACAGACTAGGTAGAAGGTTAACTAAAGTCACTAATGGGCTTGAGAAATGCATGATGTGGACTAAAAGATGACATCTGACTATATGCAAGTGTTTGTGTTATAGGTCTAGAACTGTACAATGGCATAAGGACCATAATGCACATATATACAAGACACGTAATGATAAGTCAACTATGGTCGGTCTAGGTTAAGTTCAGGAGAGTGTAACAGACCCTAAGGGCAAGCGCTTGGGTCCAGTTTTCACGCGCTTGCAATTAGCGATGTAGGCCAGATACCCTTATGGCAACCAGCATCAGTAACACGTGCACACACCGGCATGGGCGGATTGGACTTCGCCTAGCCATGGCGATCATTAACCCATGCATAGCCAAAGGTAGTATCCCCTTATGGTAGTCTCGAAGCATAGAACATCCATAGGGAGACCAAGGAAGCCTAAGCGCACCTTTATTCGAAAGGTCACATGCAAAATGCAAAATCCATAAAGTGTTGATGGGAATTTACGAGAACTTCTTCATAGTCCTGTCCACTTCACCTAACCGGTGATTAATCCCCAGTGAAGTCGCCAAATTGTAGGACGTGGGCCGCGCCTCAGCGTATGCGGGCGCAGGCTTGGTAACTACATCGAGGTGCTTGTGCGTGGCTTGAGCCACGGATCCCCGGCATCTGATGCGTTGGGGTAAGTGGTTGTCGTAGTAAGGAATGCCCCGTGCTGAAAGGTTATTCACGGACGCCGATTAACGTGTGCCAATCATGGCCCACGTCCAATCAAGTAACAGTCGTTGGGTTCGGGGACATGGTACGGATTTGAATCAAATAACCAATCGCCCGCATCGTAGCGGCCTAGCTACTCGGTCTCATTGTAATTATCCATTAAACGATTTATTGGAATGCACACAACTTCAATTATTCGCAACTTATTAGCGCACTAGCCCTAAAAATTACTAAGTGAGATTTTCTATTATGCACCAAGAGAGCTACCTAACCTAGAAATTGTGACCACTATTTGTATTAAAAGTTAAAACGGTGCCTAAAAACCGATTGTCCCATAATTATTCTGATTTTAGTGATCCACATAATTTCCGGTCTTTGTTTAGGCAAAATAATATACAATTATGCAACAATGAAATATGAAGTATATATGAACTTCAAAATATTAATACAAACTCATCTTACTACCTAAATCTGCAAACAAATCAAAGGTTAGTTTGTCAACGAAGGAAACGAATCTTCCGCTTGAATGCTATATAAAGACAATATAAAACAAATGTTAGTTCATGATGAAAAACGAGAGCCAATGAATCTTTTCGCCTTGTCGCTATATACAAGATAAAAGAAATCGTTAGTATTGACAATGGGATAATATATAAAAGAAGTGAAAAGAAATGAAAACTAAAACAATGAAACATGAAAACATTATGAACAGCTATCATATTTAACTAGAACGATTAAAAGTCGGTTTCTACATTGTGGAATATTCATTAAAACTCATATAATGGTTAATCAGTTAAGAGTGAAAGAGATTATTGGTGAGTAATTCAGAATTCAATCCATTGTTTTCGCTTTGTCAAATCGAATCGAAAGAACGCAAAAGACTCGTGTTTTTTATGTGTATTTGTGCAAAGAGTTTTTGTGAATGAGAGAGAGAATGCTGTAGGTTCGTGAAGTTGGAAGTTGGAAATTCGGAGTTGAAAGTCGTATTGAAATCGTCGTTCAAAGGTAAGGCAAGCACGTATTTAAGGCGCGGGAGGCTCGAGAGAGGAGCGTATATAACGCTGAGGGGCAGCGTAATACGTCCATGGAAGCGTATATACGCTCATGGGAAGCGTAATATACGCTGCTCCTCAGCGTATATACGCTCCTCTAGGGCAGCGTATAATAACCCTGCGTATATACGCTCCAAGGAGCGTATATAACGCAGGCTTCTTGTCGCGAATATATTTTTACCAAAAAATCTGAAATAATTTTGATTCGGAATAATTATCTTTGCATACGTTCTCGATTTCTAAATTACGATTATTCTAAGACGCCTCCTTTCGCAAGAAAGTATGAATTCTAGAACATTCCGCGTATTTTCTAATTATTCACTAGTATTTTCTGCGTATTCTGGCGTATTTAAAATATTGCAAAATTCATAAGAAATCAAAGAAAATCAGAAAAATAATTTAAAAATACTGGCGGATTCGAAAAATGTGACGAACGTGATGAGAACAAAAAGCCTAGAATCGCCAGTGAAACTTGTTTGAAACCTTTGAGATTATTGAGAAAACGAAAGAAAATATTTTGCCTCGTTTTTGACCATTGTGGACTCATAATTTCGAGTGTGACTTGACTTCGAGTTATTTACGAGTTCAATTGCGTTTTTTCGAGTTCGAATTAATTGCGAGCATGTGGTATACTTCATCAATTGATTACTCATTTGGGGAAACATTTTTAGTGTCTACAGAAGCCCCACTGTTGACTGAGTTGAGAGACGATAGTCTCCGTAAAGATGGAAAGTCAAAGTATTTCGATTCGGGACTGAGAGAGATCAAGACGACGTTTCTGTCTTGCCTTGAGTTACCCTTTCCAAGCCGGTACACCCTCCCCAATGAACAAAGGGTTAGTATTTACCCTGTTACCGCCCCATGGGTGGTTATGCCCTTTGGGAAGCGCCTGGATCCTCGGGCGGTGCTTTCTCCTACGGCTGACCTTGCTTTACAGGAGATGTGCTGATGGAACTTCTGTAGGCGGGAGAAGTTTTCCAAGACCGAAAGATGCTTGTGCTTGGATTTCTGTTAGCAGAAATGTAGACTCCCGAAGTTGTGTATATAGATTTCTGGTGCGAGGAATTCCAACAACCCCGAAGTGTGCAATAAGGAGCTGTTGTGTGAAGAAGCCCCTTTGACTGGCTGAGTCATGAAGAGACGAAATCTCGTAAGACGATAGTAAGTATTTGATTGAGACAGAGCGCAACTCAAGATATTCTGTAACCCTACGTACCCCCTCTTATCGCTCGGTACGCCTGCAAACGAGGTTAGTTTATACCTGTTCGCGCCCCATCGCGGTTTTAGTAGCCCTTGGAATGTTTGTTATAGAAGCTTTTTTATCGCAAGAATAACACGAAAATGTTCCAACAATTTTGTTTGTACTCGTGATTCTTGTGTACTCATATGTTACTAACCTCCCTCTCTCTCTCTCTCTCTCTCTCTCTCTCTCTCTCTCTCTCTCTCTCTGTGCGTGCGCGCACACACACACACATGATATATAAATTGTTCACTAGGTATTACAAATATACAATCGGAACCAAAAATTAAAGAGTTTTCCCTTGAGAAATAACCTATTATCATTGGAAAACAAATTGTTTGTAAGTACCTTCTTGATCTTGCTATCTACATTATAGTATTTTTAGGTCATATTATCATTTTTAAGTCTTTAAAATTGAAATATGGGGTTTTGAATAAGTACAGGTTTCAAAAGTCGCATGTTGGAGGCTCTAGGTCAAATGTTTTTTATTAGTTCACTTAATTTTTTTGACTTAATTTCTTTTTTACAAAAAAAACTATTAAACAAAATCTATTTGGTTTTGTAAACAAAATATGTCTACATGTCAGTTCTGTAACTTAGCTCAAATTCACCTTTGTTGTTATTATTTTTATATAGATCCATCAATAACTAGTGATTGAAGAATCCCTTCCATAATTTTTATGGCTCAATTTTTTTCAGAAATATTGTATATTACGCAATTAAAGATTTGAGTTTTCCTGGTTATCATTGATTATTTTGCTTTGTTTTTTTGTTTTATTTTTTGTTTTTTAGATGAGCTCTTGGTAATTGATATTAATAAAAACTTCCAAAAAAGATATGTAAGATAGCGTCTATCTTCTTCCTTGCCGTCAAATTTGAACGAAATAATTTCATCCAATATAAAAGTAATTGATGGATGAACTGGAGACAAATTTGTGCTTATTTTTAAGAGAATGAAAAATATTTAAAAACAAAAAAAGAAAAAAATTAATTATTTGTTTTTTAAAAACCTATTGCAAGAGGTGGAGCCACCTTAAAGTTAATGAGAGCTCCCAATAGACAACTTTTATATAGGTCATTTAGTGAAATTTAGCTATGTGATGAATAACTATTTTGATTTCAGCTTATTTGATATCGTGAATATCATGCCCCAAATTTCTATGGAGGCTCTAAATTATTTGATACCTTAAATAAATCTATTATGTTCAGCCTTTTTCATCATCACAATAACCTTTTACAATGTTGTGCACTATAAATAGAATACACACACACACACACACACACACACACACACACACACACACACACACACACACACACAACCACATCTATATACATATATATATATATGTATATGTATATGTATATAATATGTGTATATATATATATATAATATATATATATATATATATATATATATTATTATATATATATATATATATATATATATATATATTATATATATATATATATATTTATATATATATACATATATATATACTTTAACATGTAACGTGAGTATACTTGTTGTCTTTTATTCTTTAATACACGCGGCATGAACTTTTTTTATAGTTTAAGACATGGAGAAAGAACAAAAGATGGAATCGGAGAAAGCGCAAAGCATTGCATAAGCGTCGAAACTACATTAGCACTAGATGGTATAAAAGTGTATGTCTCCAGGTAATATAGTTTTGGGTTGTTCTAGTAGAGATTACAAAGGTTACAAATTCAATAATTTGACTAAGAGTGATGGAGAATGTGGCATTCGTGACGCTGGTGAGTGTGATATATGCAATGTTAGCTGTGTTGTAATTGAAGGTGGGAACTGTCGTCCGACATGTTTTGAGTGTAAGACATGCACCATTGGTTGTGAAGCAACAAATGATGGATAACAAGACCACAATGATGTCGCTTAAACAAATTATGTAGATACTTTTATTTAGTCTTTTTGCCTATGAGTTTTTACCTTTCATTTGAAAGGGTTTTTTCTCATTTTAGATTGTAGAAATTTATTTAATATATTTTGTCTGAATCAACTATTTAAAATAATTGCCAATGTGGTGAAGCCATCTTCAAACTATGGCCTTATTAGTTCTTTCATTGATGAATTAATGGAAAACCATCATTAATGACAATATGAAATAATTACTAATTTGAGTTAAATTGATTGTTGCTAGTTTGCATAAGAATTTGAATTAATCTAAAAGCTCAATTCTTTTTTTGAGAAAAAGTAAGAAAATTTCATAAATGGACAGTTACAAAACCAACGAGCTTACAGAGAGTACAAAACAAAAAGAAAACCTAGCTTACAACCAGAAGGCAAAGACAAAAAAACAACAAGACAGCTTCAGCAACAAAAAAACATTAAGCAAAATTGGAACAGAACCAAGCTCTATCCCTAAGACTCGTTTTTTTAGGAAAAATGGCCTGAACTCTCCAGTACACAACTTGCTTAATGAGCCTAATGCAAACATCAGGTCGAAGAACAGAATGCTCCCAGATTGCTCTATTTTGTTGCATCCAAATATAATATATCAGTGTCACAACTGAGCTTTGCAACACTCTACTTCTGAAACCTTTACTAGCAGCCCAACCATTAAGTTGAGGAAGTGAAAAAATTGCAGCTTGGAAACCAAAAAAAGCTCAATTCTTATGTGTTTAGTAATCATTGTAATTATCCATTCACTTTTCGTTGATGGCTTTTTCTTTCCTATGACAACACTTATTGTGGGATGTCTAAACATTTAATTACAATATGTTCAATGTATATTGCTTTTATTTAGAAATAAGGAGCGGGAGTTTGATGAGTCACAATTGTATAGAGTTCTTAGGCATATTTTAGTTGCATWTTAGTCCATATAGTTGCATTTTAGGTATTAACAGTATTAATTTTCCATTTTATGCTCTGTTACGCTTCGTTTGGGTTTCTTAACTTTTCATGTAGTTTTATAGCTATTTGAAAGTTTTCAGAGCAAGATGACACAAAGTGGATGACTGTAGAAGGAGAGTTGGTGATGATGGATGTTTTATACCAAGTTTTATATCATATGAAGCTTAGTTAACATTCACAAGGGTAATGGCACATCTTATTGGGGTTAATATGAGCTAGAATTGAAGAAATAACATTGTATGCGAAAGATCAGTTTGACCACCTTTCACTATTTTGGTCATATCTCGAGTTGTACTTATCGGATTAATGTGATTCAAGTTTCATTGGAAACTCAAGTTGACAAGCTTCACAACGATAGGTTATGTGCCTTAGTACAATGTATGTAGCTCAACTTATGGCCCCTCGAAGTTAACCCAACGGTTCAGGTCACGAACCAGCGCCCAATGGTTTTTTCTGCTCGTTTGTGATCGGTTCTGCCTAGACCGCTAGGTAACCAGCGCCCAATGGTCGAGGACCTACTGTGTTTTATCTGTTTTGCTTCTTTTTATTATTTTAGGGAGAATTAGAACAGATTACACTCTCTCTCCATTATTCAACTAAAAACCCTAACTTCTCTTCTCTCTCTTCTTAGTTTAGATCTAGTACTTCTACTCTCAAATTCTCTTAGTTTAATCAACTTTTCAGTAATTTTCTTCTCGAAAGCTCAAGTTCAAGTAATTGCAATCACTTTTCAAGACTTAACTCTCCATTGAAGCTTCATTGTAATCTCTAACTCTTACTCCTTTAATTTGATAATTTCAATTGAAAACCCGAAAAATATGTTGTTAGTTCTTGTTGATTTAATGTTTGCTAATTTAGCTTTGTTATTTTTCATCAATGTTTGTAATATCTGTCTTTAAGCTTTGAATTTGTTTTTTCCCATAAAGTGTTGAACAGTCTTCTGTGCTAAGGGCTTTGGGATCCATGAACAATCAGCGAAAGCCCATTGGAAACCAAGGCAGAGTCATCCCTTTAAGTGCCATGGTGGTCTAAATCCCTTTATATGGAATCGAGGGGTTCATCAGTGTCGCTTGAACTTGGGTATTCTTCGGCTATCGAGAATCCTTTGGCGAGCTTGGGGTTGTAAGGTTGGGGTCAAGAGAGGTTGGTCTTGGTAAAAGGTGGGGTCAAGGGCTTTTTGGATTGCCTTTTCAAACAGCTTGTTCAGGAAGAACTCGAAGTCAATCCTTGATCTTAGCTTCAAGCTGTTGAACTTGCTCGCAAGTTTTTGGAGCTTTTCTGTTGGGCCATTTGTGGTGTTAGTGGCTGATGGGTGATGAAGGTTTGGAAAAGGCTAGGTTTGGATTGGGCTGAGGGATCATGAAGGTTAGAGGAAGGTTAGGTTTGGGACCTGGGCTAGGGTCAAACTCTTTGGGTCGCAGCCAAGGGCTATGGAGCCAGACGGCTTCACCCTGTTTCAAAAAAGAAATAAACCTTAGTGAACTTCCTTGGTCATTATTGAATACATGATGCAGATGCAAATGCATTGTCCTAAATTCCATGGTCATCTTTTCTAGAACGAATGTAATGATTGCAAGGTCCCTTTCGTTTTTTTTTGGAATTTTTTTTTTTTTTTTTTTTTGAAATTTTTTTGGAATTTTTTTTTTTTTGAATTTTTTTTTTTTTTTTTTTTTTTTGAAAGGGCACCAATGACGTGAGAATGTTATGATATGCATGTGTCCTAAGAGGGTTAGGGTACGCTAGTGGTGAGCTATGTTGGCTGAAGGTAAGGTCAATCCTAATGTGAGTCTAAAGTCAACGTCTAAGGTCAATAGTCTATGCCTACCCTAGTAGTCAAGTGTCAAGACATAAGGTCAGAGTCTATGTGGACTCTAATCGGTCAACGGGTCAAGACCTAGGGTCAAAGTCTGTGTGGACTAAAGGTCAAAAGTTTTGAAGGACAAAGTCCTAGTGAAACTATGTCCACAGACTAGGTAGAAGGTTAACTAAAGTCACTATGGGCTATGGAAATGCATGGATGTGGACTAAAAAGATGACATTGACTATATGCAAGTGTTTGTGTTAAGGTCTAAGAACTGTACAATGGCATAAGGACCATAAATGCACATATATACAAAGACACGTAATGATAAGTCAACTATGGTCGGTCTAGGTTAAGTCAGAGAGTGTACCTAACCCTAAGGGGCAGCAGCTTGGGTCCAGTTTTCACCGCTTGCAATTACGATGTATGGCCAAGATACCCTTATGGCAACAGTCGCATCAGTAAACGTGCACACACCGGCATGGGCGGGATGGACTTGCCTTAGCCATGGGCGATCAATTAACCCATGCAACCAAGCGTAGTATCCCCCTTATGGTAGTCCTCGAGCATAGAACATGCCCATTAGGTGAGACCAAGGAAGCCTAAGACGCACCTTATTCGAAAGGTCACATGCAAAATGCAAAATCCATAAACGTGTTGATGGGAATTTACGAGACTTCTTCAAGTCCTTCCACTTTCACTAACGGTGATTAATCCCCATGGTCGCCCAAATTGTAGGACGAGTGGGCCGCGCCTCAGCGTATAGCGGGCGCGAGCGCTTGGTAACTACATCGAGGTGCTTTGTGCGTGGCTTGAGCCACGGATCCCGGCACGTGAGTGCGTTGGGTGTAAGTGTTGTCAGTAAGGGGAATCGCCACGTGCTAGAAAGGTTATTTCAGGACGCCGATCAACGTGGTGCCAAATCAAATGGCCACGTCCAATCAAGTAACAGTCGTTGGGTTCGGGGCATGGTACGGATTTGAATCAATAACCAATCGCCCGCATCGTAGCGGCCTGTACTCGTCTCATTGTAATTTCCATTAAAAAACGATTTATTGGATGCACACAACTTCGACATTTATTCGACAACTTATTAGCGCACTAGCCCTAAAAATTACTAGTGAGATTTTTCTATTATGGCACCAAGGAGCTACCTAACCTAGAAATTGTGACCACTATTGTATTAAAAGTTAAAACGGTGCCTAAAAACCGATTGTCCCATAATATTCTGATTTAGTGATCTCACATAATTTCCGGTCTTTGTTTAGGCAAAATATATACAATTATGCAACAATGAAATATGAAGTATAATATGAACTTCAAAATATTTACAACTCATCTTAGTCCTAAATCTGGCAAACAAATCAAAGGTATGTTTGTCAACGAAGCGAAACGAATCTTCCGCCTTGAATGCTATATAAAGACAATATAAAACAAATGTTAGTTCATGATGAAAAACGAGAGCCAATGAATCTTTTCGCCTTGATCAGCTATACAAGATAAAGAAATCGTTAGTATTGCAATGGGATAATTATAAAAGAAGTGAAAAGAAATGAAACTAAAACAATGAAACATTGAAAACATTATGAACACCTACATATTTAACATAGAACGATTAAAAGTCGGGTTTCCTACATTGGAATATTACTTAAAACTCATAATAATGGTTAATCAGTTAAGAAAGTGAAAGAGATTATTTGGTGATGTAATTCAGAATTCAACCTTGTTTTCGCTTGTCAAATCGAATCGAAAGAACCGCAAAAGACTCGTGTTTTTATGTGTATTTGGTGCAAAGATTTTGTGAATGAGAGAGAGAATGCTTAGGTTCGTGAAGTTGGAAGTTGGAAATTCGGAGTTGAAAGTCCGTATTGAAAATCGTCGTGTCAAAGGTAAAGGCAAGGCACGTATTTATAGGCGCGGGAGTGCTCGAAAGGAGCGTATATACGCTGAGGGGTCAGCGTAATACGTCTCATGGGAAGCGTATATACGCTCATGGAAGCGTATATACGCTGCTCCTCAGCGTATATAGCTCCTCTAGGGCAGCGTATAATACCCTGCGTATATACGCTCCAAGAGCGTAATATACGCAGGCTTCTTCTGCGCAATATATTTTTACCAAAAAATCTGAAATATTTTGAATTCGGAATAATTTTTTGCATACGTTCTCCGATTTCTAAATTACGATTATTCTAAGACGCCTTCCTTTCGCAAGAAAGTATGATTCTAGAACATTCCGCGTATTTCTAATTATTCACGGTATTTTCTTGCGTATTCTGCGTATTTAAATATTGCAAAATTATAAGAAATCAAAGAAAATCAGAAAAATAATTTTAAAAATACTGGCGGATTCCGAAAAATGTGACGAAACTATGATGAGAACAAAAAGCTAGAATCGCCAGTGTAACTTGTTTAAACCTTTGAGATTATTGAGAAAACGAAAGAAAATATTTTTGCCTCGTTTTTGACCATTTGACTCATAATTTCGAGTGTGACTTGACTTCGAGCTTATTTACGAGTTCAATTGGCGTTTTTTCGAGTTCGAATTAATTTGCGAGCATGTGGTATACTTCATCATTGATTACTCATTTGGGGAGACATTTTTAGGTGTCTACAAGAAGCCCCACTGTTGACTGAGTCTGAAGAGACGATAGTCTCCGTAAAGATGAAAGTCCAAAGTATTCGATTCGGGACCTGAGAGAGATCAAGACGCGTTTCTGTCTGCGACCTTGAGTTACCCTTTTCCAGCCGGTACACCCTCCTCCAACTGCAACAAAGGTTAGTTTTTACGCCTGTTACCGCCCCATGGGTGGTTATGCCCTTTGGGAAGCGCCTGGATCCTCGGGCGGTGCTTTCTCCTACGGCTGACCTTGCTTTACAGGAGATGTGCTGATGGAACTTCTGTAGGCGGGAGAAGTTTTCCAAGACCGAAAGATGCTTGTGCTTGGATTTCTGTTAGCAGAAATGTAGACTCCCGAAGTTGTGTATATAGATTTCTGGTGCGAGGAATTCCAACAACCCCGAAGTGTGCAATAAGGAGCTGTTGTGTGAAGAAGCCCCTTTGACTGGCTGAGTCATGAAGAGACGAAATCTCGTAAGACGATAGTAAGTATTTGATTGAGACAGAGCGCAACTCAAGATATTCTGTAACCCTACGTACCCCCTCTTATCGCTCGGTACGCCTGCAAACGAGGTTAGTTTATACCTGTTCGCGCCCCATCGCGGTTTTAGTAGCCCTTGGAA
>SNQN01005311.1:12520-30674 GCA_008642245.1 Bassia scoparia | reverse complement strand
TTATCCAAGTAGGGGTCAGGGGAGGATGTGGGGAGGTGTAAGACTTCTGGATATTTTGGCGGAGCTATTAAAGTTTTGTTTATGACATGAGATCAAATCGTTGTTTGTAATGTTATACTCAGGCTTATACATGCGATAGATCAAAGATATTTTTGTTCAAGTTTTTTATGGATAAAGTGATAAACATACTTGTTTTAGGTGCATTTGACTTTAGCTTCTAAGAGAATTTATTTTGCCTCATTTCTTAGCTAGGTCAGCTTTTAGAGCATTAGTAAATATTATCCAAAGAATACTAGTTGTGATGAAAAGTCTGCAGTATCAATTCAAGGGTATTAGTATTAAGCTAATTTAGGACATTGTATTTAGCTGATTTCTTGTGATGGAGGTCATTGGTTGACCCTTATTACTTTGATTCAACTCATTCAAGTTGTTTTTTGAGTTGCTTTCAATGCTTGCAATGAACATAGATAATGAGGTCGTTAGRAGGTTATATGAATGATTATGAGTCATGGTTTGAGGTGTGCATATGTGTGTTGAAGCACAGCTACACTTACTTGGGTTTTGTACTTTTGTGCTTGTGTCGGAATGTGTTGGGATTTTTTGGGTGGTGCATGTGTGTTGTGCACGCACCCGACGCCCTTGTATTTCTCTGGAGTGAAAATTAGRTGCCAAACTTGCATGCTTTACATAAATGRTGCACACACACAGCAGCGCGCTAGCCTCTACAGTGCATGCAGCTATTGAGGACAAGGGGAGGCAAGGAGCTCAACCTTGCACACGACAGCCGCCTATGCGCATGCATTTGAGCTACTCTTTTTTCCGTGGATTTTGGCTATTTTAGGGCCTTTGTTTTGCTTCTTAGTAGCCATTGAATTCTGGTCTTTGTTTTGGTTGTCTTAGGTGTATTGCCCTCATCATATGGATATATCAAACCTTTTTGTATCAATCTTAAATCATCTTTTGCTTGAATGAAAATTGAAATTTTCTCTTTTGTCTTTGAAATCAATGAAATCAATTTGCAACAAAATTCTTCTATACTCGTATATATCATCATTCTTTTTCCAAAAAAATAAAATATYAAATAATAAACAATAAACAATTTTAAATTCACGACAATGATCAATCATCCAAATTCCAATATAGTATACAAACCAAGGAATGATATTATGAATATTATTTTATTTTATTTTTTGTGTGAATGAGTCACAAAAACAGGTACATTTACAATAATGAAAGGGGTATGAGAATTCTAACCTCACTCTGACCATAAGGATAAAAAATAACAGGATTGAATCGACTGCTTCAAACCCTTTCCTAATGATATCATGAATATTAACAAGCAACTAAAAGATGAAAGTAGTGACTTAAGAACTAAGTGACATCCAAATGTCKCTTGAAGAAATTACTACAAATATAGTAAACACGTTTAGTGACAAGCAACACAAACATCATGACTTCATACCAACTAACTTTGCTTTAATTAACCCTTTATTTTGCTTTGTTGGTTCCAGTTTCCACTTCTTATTATTTGATTTATCTCTCTCTCGCTCTCTAATAAACTTTTTAAATCTTTCAAACCATGATTGAAAATTGTTGAAAGTGACAATCTTGAAAGTGATGGCAACCTTCCTTGCTTAAGCTTCTAACTTCATATAATCATGGTTTTTTATATGATCATGCAAAATATTCTTAATTAATTAATGTGATTGTCACTTGTAATTAGTATAACTACCGTTGTTATGCAATAATTATTTTTTATAGATCGAATTAGGGACTTTGAATAAAGACTAAAATGTGTCCTAGTAAAATAGTTTCCTCCACCGACTCCAACCAAATGGCATAATTGCGTGATGAAGATGGTGGATAAGTATTCAACTCACACACTATCTAAGTAGCTAAGGTCGTTTTCTAGGATGAGACTTGTTTATAATTAGGTTTTGGTTTAAATTTTGATGTGGGTCATATATTTGTCACCCAATGCCAATCTCCATTATGTATGTATGTATGTATGTATGTATGTATGTATGTATGTATGTATGTATGTATGTATGTATGTATGTATGTATGTATGTGATGTATGTATGTATGTTATGTATGTATGTATGTATGTATGTATGTATGTATGTATGTGATGTTGCTATGTATATGTATGTTGTATGTATATGTATGTATGTATGTATGTATGTATGTAATGTATGGTATGTATGTTGTATGTATGTATGTATGTATGTATGTATGTTGTAGTAGTGTGTGTGTGTGTATGTATGTTATGTTATAGTGTATGTATGCAATGTGTTTAAGTATGTATGGTGTTTAGTATGTTGTTGTATGTTAACGTATGCATCATTGGCATAGATACCGTTTAAGGCTTACTCATTAGGAGTAAGTCTTGAATAGTCCCCCGTTTTGGACTGTTTTTAATGTCTCTCACTCACACTTAGGATGTAAATGCGCGTCTTGTTTTCAATTCTAAGGACGATTTCGGCTTCTCATTTCCTTAAGTTCGTTGGGGTACATATGTAATAATTTTTTACATCGTCGTACTCGGAGAACCATGGAAAATTCTACCGAATTTCCTTAGAATTGAAAACATGGCATGACATTTACAGTGAGGGAGACATTCAAGAATGGGTTAGGTTGGAGTGATAAGGACCCAAGAGACAATCATTGCATGCACATTCACTTTGAAATCATATAATGCTTATTTTGAGTTATAGAAATGAATGATTAGGCTTTTGATTATGAATGATACGTTATTGCCCTTTTATTCAATTCCCTTTAATGTATTGTATTCCATTCTATTAATTGTTTTTTTTTTTTGCATTGAATTTGGGATATATTTCTTTACCAACTTCGAAGAGCTAGGAAAGATCAAGGACGCACATCATGTCTTTGGTATGTACTTTTATTTTAGTAATTTTATAATATGCTACTTTCATATGGTATGTTGTATGCATGTATGTATGTATGTATGTATGTTGTTTGTATGTAGTACGTTGTATGTATTACGTATGTATGTATGTGTATGTATGTATGTACGTATGTATGTATGTACGTATGTATGTATGTACGTATAGTATAGTACTGTAGTATGTATGTATTATGTATGTAATGTATGTATGACGTATGTATGTATGTATGTAATGTATGTAGTATGTATGTATGTATGTTTGTATGTATGTATGTATGTATGTATGTATGTATGTATGTATGTATGTATGTATGTAGTATATGTATGATGTATGTATGTATGTATGTATGTATGTATGTTTGTATTGTATGTATGTTATGTATGTATGTTATGTATGTATGTTGTATGTATGTATGTATGTATGTATGTATGTAGTATGTATGTATGTATGTTGTATGTATGTATGTATGTATGTATGTATGTATGTATGTATGTATGTATGTTGTATGTATGTTATTGTTGTATAGTATGTATGTATGTATGTATGTATTATGTAGTATGTATGTATGTATGTAGTATGTATGTATGTATGTGATGTGTGTGTGTGTATGTATGTATGTGGGTATTTTTTTCAAAAATTAAAGTGTGTATGTATGTATTTATTTGTGTGGTGTTTACGTTTGTATGTTTGTATGTATGTAATTACGTAAGTATGTTTATATGTATGTAATTAAGCATGTATGTACTTTAAGTATTTAGTTTTGAATATGAATAATGGGCAATATAAAATTATTATTATATGTTTGTTGTATATGAGTTGAATTATGTTAATCTTTTGCAATTCCCTCATAGCTTTGAATAATGAAAATAAACTTGAATGTTGTATTAATAATAAGGAAATATGATTGGTTTAGGCAAGTAAAAACTCACGAAGGGGCGAAAAATAGCATTTTCAATATTTTCGTTCCCTAAACGATCGTAGGACCTTACAACTTAACAACTTCCTCATTCTCTATAGGTTTGATTAATGAAAATAACTTGAATGGCGTGTTTGAAATTGCGAAATGTGATTGTTGAATTGGTCGAAAATCGGGAAGCGAAAACTCATAAAAAATAACTTATATATATATATACACATACATACACACACACCACACATGTGCGTCACATAAAAAGCTTTAAAAAATATTAAGAAAGGCTAGAATAAGATAGGAGTGAGACATTGAAGGATGTTTAAGGCCCAAGAACTGATAATTTTTAACGGCTTAGAATAGGTTAATGAATGAAAGGAGGAGCGTGAGTGGATGTAATAGACACATCAGAAGCGCATACTTCGGGATGAGTTCATGAAGGTGTGAATCAGTTTGTTGCTCGCTCAGCAGCACCCCACCCTAATGACGGGGAAAGATAAGATGTCGTGTGTTTCGGTGTAAAAACTTGGAGTATTTAGACGTGCCGACTTAAAAGTACTTGTATAAGAGGGTTTTACTCCGAACTATTATGAATGGTTATGACGGTGAAGGGCGGGTAGAGTGTCACCTCGTCTCCTACTCAACCGAATCCTTACCGGAAATGGTTGTGGATCTTTCGGGAACGCAGACAATCGTTCGTTGAGGAAGCAATACGGCCAGAAGAAGACAAACAGAAGCCAAGATGTTCTTCGAGTTGCTCAAGGCGCCGAGCAACGTCGTATAATGGGAGCATCTCGTGTTGGAGATGGCTTCTTAATGATCATTTGAAGCTGTACAATCTTGCGCACAGGTGCGTAGATGGTATTGGGTATTGTTGAGTGATGCGCTCCTAAGCAACCAAAAAACTCAGTGTAACACCTACTACGGACAAAAGAAGGTACTAAGCGGATTAGAGCTTCCTTACGAAAAGATACACGCATGCCAAAAGGATGCATGCTGTATGGAAGGGATGAGTGAGCTTGATAAGTGTCGTCATTGCGAGTCGAACTCGTATAAGAGGACTTCGAATGACACTTTGGTTCCCGCAAGCTTTCTGGTGTATTTTCCAAATACACCGGATTAAGGATGTTTGCCACTAAAATACATAGCACTATAAGCAGCGATGCGTGCAAAATCGGCAGTTAAAAATTTATATTAAACAATATTCTAATTAGAAAAAAGTCATAATTTGGGTCAGTTCAAATTAACATGGGTGAGTTGTTATGATTTTCAAATTTTGATGTAATTTTTCTTTTCAATTGTATCTCTTGAAAAAGAGATTAAAATGATTAATTACATTAATAACAAATATTATATTGATGCATATAATTTAATAAATATTTAATTAAAATATGATTTTCAAATAATTTGAGAATGGATTAATTAATTGATTCGTGAAAAATTTAAGTCTATGTAATTATGTATTTATATTTGAATTTTTCAATGAATTAAACTGTTTTCAAAATAATTTGCAATGTTTAAGTTAATTTCTTCAATGGAATAAATTAGTCAATGGTAATTAATGTGTATTTTTTTGAATGTTTTTAACTAGTATTTTTTTTTTATTATTCATGGAAAAAATTAGTCAATATATTCTTTTTTATGTTTGCTTAGTATGAAAAGTACAAAAAATAAAGAGTTTTTTTAATTAAGGCAACTTAAGTCTTTTGCATCATTAAGGGCGTTTACGTATTTTAATAGGGGGGACACCTTGCTCCCCTTGGCTTATATAATAGAGATTGGTGATCTATGACATGGATTCTGAAGTCGTCCGAGGGAAAGGGAATATGGCACCCAAGTGAAGTGAAGCTTGGAAGCATTTCGATAACACTTTTTACGAACTTTGCATTCCGGCCTCGAAATGTCAGCTTGGGTTGTGCACCCGATGGTTTTTCCATTTTTGGGAAGTTTGGAAAGCATACTCTTGTTGGCCTATTCCACCCACACCTTACAACATATACGTAGATACACATTTAGTATTAATTAGAACAATAATACAATATTTAGCCAATATATATATAGATCATTGATTAAAATAAAAAGTCATTTACAAATATCAAAGTGATTAAACAAGCATAATTACATATAAGTTTAGTTTAAACAAACATAAGAATAATAACTTTTAAAAATATATAATCACGATCTTTGCAATATTTAATAATTATTAAGTTAACCGTTCTAAATCGTGATTGTTCGAAGCACACTAAAATATAATAAAATAGACCAAGCGCAATCCTCGTAATTAAATCCATGTAGTTTGTTCAAATGAAGTTGTAATCCAACATTTCTTAACTTCATCATGTTGATATAATAGTTTGAAGCTCATACTTGGGGAGCATTATGCTAAACAACTTTTTACCAATGTTCGCGAAACATCTGGTAAACTAAAAAAAATCATAAAGTGTGTGAGATGGCATTCGACAAAGTAAGCACAAAAGTGACAACCATAAACAATCAGTAAAAAGAAGTAATATGTATTTAGCTTGCTTATTTTCAAATATGTTTAGGTATTCTTTTCTGTCACCATCATCATTAATGTGACAATTTATTAAAGTAGTGGCAAGAAAGAATAACTGTTTGCATTTTAGCAAACTTGGTATATTAGTTTACTATTATAGTCTATAGTATGGAATAGGCAAGGCAGGGGATTGCTGTATATGGAAAGAATGACTAGGTAAATGTTGCTGACTTTGGAACTGCAGTTTGGCACAAGTCACAACAAAGGTTACAGGGGTGGTATTAGTGAATTTAAGAAGTTGACCTACAACTAAAAGCTACTTAACTAACAAACTTCCTAAATGTTCATGCATCGAAATTTGAACTTAAGGGAAATTCTAAGCTATACACATGAGGTATGCAATTTCTAAGCTGTAACTATGCTTTTGAGACTTTCTCAACTATACCATGAATTGCTTTCATTTTATCAACTATAGCCCCCTAATTCTTCCGTTAATTTCCGTTAAAAAATCTGTTAACTTTAATTAAATAAAATTAAAACTCCAAAATCATATCTTCTTTTAAACACCACACACCACCCTGCTCCTCTCACTTCCACAACCACTCGCCGCAACACCCACCATTGAGCCCCAACCTGCGAGCCGAAACTCAAGCAGCCACCATTCGCCAGCAACGCCCACCAATGACCCCAACTTGCGAGCCAAAACCAACTCAGTCAATACTAAACCGAACAACCAGAGTGTTGAGTCGACTCGCCGTGTTTCACCCGAACTCGTGGAAACAGGGGAACCTGCGCTCAGGAGGATAAACCCCATCCATGAACGAATACGAGAATGGATATTTCTTGGGTCGAGGAGTTTTTTCTGGGTAGGAAGATCGCACTCGAGAGTAAGCAAGGGAGTAGAGGGTGTGCAAATGAGGACGGTGGAGTTCGAAAGGGGTTGAGTTGTTGACTGGGTAGTTAGGGGTGGGCCAACGTGATGGGGTCGAAGGTTGGTTGGTTGTGAGGGAGCTATGATGCAAGGTGGTGGTTGTTATTAGGGTGGTTTTTTTAGAAGTGGTGGTTATGGGGGAATTAGGCTTGAATTTTTTTATTTTTTAAGTTAATAGATTTTTAACAAACTTACCGGTAGATTTAAGGAGGGTATAATTGATAAAATGAAAGCAATTCATGGGTATAGTTGAGAAAGTCTCAAAAGCATAGTTACGGTTAGAATTCTATAACCTCATGTGTATAGATTAGAATTTCCCTTAATTTATTTATTTAAAGTTAACAGTTTTTTAACGGAAAGTTAACGGAGGAATTTGGGAGGGGTATAGCTTATAAAATGAGAGCAGTTCATGGGTACAATTTAGAACTTTTAAAAAGCTTGGAGACAGCTTAGAAAGTGCCAAACCTCATGGGTATAGCTTAGAATTTCCCAAAGTTATAATACCCCTAAAAGAAAATAGAAGAACACTAGCAAACAATAGCACCAAATTGCAAAAAAAGAGCACAAAAACGAATGGCTATTGATATTGTTTACAAGTTCACAATAAAAGAAGGATTCATTCCCCAATATGCATCATAATTTGGAAGTCAAATAATAGGATAGCAAGCAATAAGACGTCGAAACAACAATTTGAAAGCCAGCAGTCACAGTATATGAATTCAAATTCCAGCTTTTATTTTAATTTATATATCTRTTTGAATACAAATTATATACATTTTTCTCCTTCTCAATTAATTACATTGTATTTCTCCTATTTCTAACATCCATCAAAGAAGCCCTAGTAATCTGTACACTCAAATGAGGGTTCTTCAAAGCAAAGGCCACAAACTTAGGAGAAAAGACAGTATCCTCCATATATATTTTTGACAATAAAATTCAAGGCAGTATCTTTCAATGTTAAGTTAGAACAAACATCAGAAATGTCTAGGATATSAAGTTCATTYGATGAGCACAGACATGAAATGCAGAAATCATTGTTGAGCTTAAAGAGACGAGCCTACAGTGTTGAGGGCTCAAGTAACAAGTATACAAAAAATAAGAATTGATGAACACGCTTTTTAGTTCTCTTCAATTATAGTGCTATTCAAAATAGAACAACAGTAAGCTAACCAGATTTTAGTTCTCCTCTAAGAATTCTTATTAGTTACATGTATCAAGCTACTCAACTCAATAGGGAGAACACATTTATGAATTCCATGCAACCACAAAGTAGTYAACTTATTAAAAATAATACATGATTTWAAAAAAAGTAAAGATATCATCAATCACATTTTTTTCCATAAGGTAAATTAACTTGAGCAATTGAGAAGTGAGGAATTAAGAAGAGCAGTAACAACATCAGCACAACACACAACCAACAGTGATATCAGCACAACAGAACAATCATCAATAGAGATGTAGAACCAACAACCAACCACTGCACCTAAGAAAATCGTAGCACATCAACATCTAATGTAGCACAAGAGAGGAAATCAACGCCAGAACAGCCCCCAATCAATTCCCAAATAAAATTGCCATTATACAAAGGCTTGTAATTCGAATGAAGTCTTATGGAGGAAATACCGTACTTTTGTTTGATTAGTAGGAAATTTAAAAATATTCTAATGTTCAAATATTGTAAAAGCGTGTGAACAACACAACGTCTAACCTGTGAGTTGATTACGTTTATTGTTGCTTATGCACCATCCAAAACTTCTGTTGAAGCATTTCCATTGCGCACCTCCTTCAAAATATCCGCTAGGTGGGGAGAAACCAACTTAATACTTTAAGTAGCTTGATCAAACTTGTTCTCTAGAGGTTGTTTTTTGTTCACTAAAACCTTATTTTTCTCCTGAACGGCTGATATGCAAGTTTTAAGTGCTCTACCTCCACAACACTGTTATTAGCACCGTTTAATCCTTCTTTCCTTAACATGCCTTGTGCTCCAAATATGTCACTTTATTTCACACAAAAACCATAGTTCAATGGAAGTTTTGGAACTTCTCCTTGATACATAAGCTCATTAAACACCATATTCTCAATTTCAATTTGGGACGTAGATGATGAACTTGCAAGGTTTTCCTTAACCTTCATGTGTGCTTCCTCCTRATATGTAATGAATAAATTTTATTAGTTTAGTACAAATCAAGAAAACTCTTTCATAGTTTTGCTTATAATAACAAATACCATGAATTGACGAGATAAATTAAAGTGCCCTCTTTAAAGCTTCCATCCTTCTTAACATAAACTGACTTATAGAAATCCAACTCACTAAACTCTTCTTTTTCCTCTTCCTTAAATATTATTTTACAAAAGGAAACAAAGAATTTATGAAGTGGTTTATGATATGACAAATAAAAATTTCAGCAAGATCCAAAGTATAAATTRTACAAGGTCYGCTCTTCTATTAGGAAAGCTTTTAGCACCACTGATTTGACAATGAGCTATTAATGCTCGAGCATCTTTTCCAAGTTTATATAATTTCTGATAAACATGAGAAATCGTTAGCATACTGAACATAGATCTAGTCACTCAAATTCTATTCATTTAGGAAACAAACCTGCCCTTCTAGTGAAAACCAATGATCAGCTAGTGAAATCCAATTTTGGCTACTGACTCCATCGGACACAAGTGATCTGGAAACATTCTCATAATTTTTATCTTTTGAAAATTTTGGATCAAAGTATACCTATAATGCTTCCACGATTAGTGGGCACACTTCCTAATTGCCTTGTTGAATATCGCCCCACTTGGTATCACAAAATGATCCTTCRAGGCCAAATAAAGGAAATAATTTACATGAAATTTCAAGTAACTGCATGCCTCAATTTTACAAATTTAAAATCATGATTAGAAGTTACAAACTTGAGATATTTACATACCCGAACCACTATTGATAAAATTTCGCGTTTCAACTTATCGTTCAACTTTACTTTAACTGGACAAAATTTCTCTCTTTTAGCAATGTCATTGATAAAACTCACTAGGATGGAACCACCTTTTCTAATGGCCTGATTTAAGTCATTGAAATGRACAACATACTTTAATCCTTTGTCAGTCCAAACATCTCGAGGATGCATAGGACCTTTCACCACATATTTTTTTCCATCCTCACCTATAGGAGAGAAGTTAAAATGATTACTAATACATCTCACAAAGAAACATTAAACAAATATAAAATAAGATTTCCCAAACAAGTCATAATTGATTAAAACACAACTTTACCTATTGCTATTGCCTCTTCCTTTTCATCAAAATTCACATTATCGGAACAATTTGGTACTAAAACACATCGCCGTTGTTTTGATGTTGTTGACCTACTCATGTTAGTGTCTTTGTTGCCTACGATATCAGATTCTTCCTCATTTTCTTCCTCATTTTTAGAACATGAATGTTCTCTATCATATTGCCTTGCTTCATAGTCAACATGTCTTGAAGAAGTTGTTGTCTTCCTTAAAGTAAGTTGGTTAGTGGGATTTTTGTCCATTCTAAGCGTTGTTGTACCTTCTGACGTCATTAGGGTTGTTGCTTGTGAAGTTGCAGCAACATCTTTTTTCTGGTTCCCATTACTATGCATGTTTTGTTGATATTGGTTGCTCTCAAAAGGTTTAGTTCTATTATCACCTTGAATTTTATCCATTCTAGGCATTGATGTAGTTGTCTTTGTTGCTCCCACGGTTCCACAACTCGCTTTTTTTGAGGCATTGTAACTTTGTGAAGGGCTTTAGTTGTTGATGTTATTGTTGTATGGAGCGGAGAAGGTTGTGCGGATTTAAGAAGTGGTGAAGTTTCATGATTAGGGAGTGGGGCTGCAGTACTAGGCAAAGATGATTTAAAAGGCCATGATGTTAAATTTTGTACCTTGGATGTGTGTGTAACGTTTGCTGACATGGGTGATTGTGTAGGCTTTCTTTTTACCATTAATTCTTGTGGTATTGGTGCTCCATTAAGGGTCATCGAACCTTTTTGTTGTAATGATCATAGGAGGGCTGGGACATGGAAAATAGTGGTTTGATAAATTAAGCTGAGATCTTGATTGCATGGAAGTTGATTGAGTAGGCACAAAGGATGGTGGTGTAACCTTGGATGAGGATGACACATAGTTTGTGGCTTTTTTTTTTAGTTATTGATGGCTTGGTAGGTTGTGTTACGATGCCAAATGTTTGTGAGGTTTTAAGGATGGGAGGACTAAATGGTCCCCATTTGTTGACGGATGGACTCAAAGGCAGAGGTGACTGTGATGTACCTAGTTCTTGGGTTGGACTTAACGTAGGACCCAASTTTTTTTTTGTGGAGTCGGTGCATCCTCATTAGTAGTCGAAAATGTCCTCTTACTTTAGTAACTCAGTACTTACCTTTGTAAAATCAACATAAGATAATCAATCAAAAGAGAAAAAAAATGAAGATCATTATAGCAATTAATCATTATATAAATTAAGAAACACTACTACAGTACAAAAAGTGGAAAAGTGACCGCTTCTAAGAAAGATCAAACAAGAGAATAAATACATTAGGTGTTATGAGTTTTGAAGCCCATGTTTCCTAGCAGTAAGTACTAGCAAAATTTTGTGTTTGTATCACATAACATCCTATTAATAAACGATTAAATTGGGCCTTCAAAAGGCATCCAAGAGGCAGGTGGCAGCAGCTGATCATGTTGCAAAGCTCATGTTGAAGAACCACTCTGACTTAGACAASTTTTTGTGCATCATTCCTCCTACTAATGTAAACATTTTGTGTATGTCTTTGAATGATGTTTGTAAGGACTATGGTACAGTTAACTCCCTAGGTTATTTAGAGAGAGTGGTGAACTTGCTGGATTGCTCAAACACTAGCTCCACTTTGGATAACTGTGTATGATCTGCCTATGTTATTAGGCTTTTAATATTATTATTGCCCCCTTGACTAAAAAAAACGATTAAATGTTTTTTTGTTGTATTAAAAGATTCTAATAGTGACATGCTGTTATGGATTATAAGCATATACATATCAATTCTGGAGAACCTAATTTGTAGTCTGTTCTACAATCGCATAGAACTTGTCAGGTCTGTGTAGATGATAAGTGAATCAAAACCTATATCAAAGCACATCCATTTGTTCTTTAATTAGCATAGCATAACCTTTAAGTTGGAGATTTTTTCTCACCGCCATTCTTTCTCAGCCCATTGCTTCCAGAAATATTTCTAATATGGTTAGCCATACTAAAAAATAAGGGATTTTTCCTCATATACCCTTGAGTTTTAGCCTAATAATCCATATACCCCCGTGTTTTTAGAAACAGCTCATATGCCCCTTACATTAGAGAAAATAGCTCAAATACCCTTAYTCTAACGGAAAAACTAACACCGTTAGTCTTTTTCTTCAATTAACCTCTAATTCAATTCAGTTAGCCCCTAATCTTTCCTAAATTCATCCCTTCTCCCTCCTTTTTTCCCACCTCCATTACCACTTAAACCAGCCTTTGAATTATAAAACACCGAAATATTCGTCCAAAATTGCAACAAAAAAAAAACCCATTAAAAATGAATTGGAATACAACGCCGAGGCCGCGTGGAGTGACTGTTGACTGGAATTTCTGGAATACAATGAACTGAAACCCATTAAAACCATGTCTTTTGAATTATTAAATTGTGAACTGATTCGATTTTGTATGCTTCTTCTTCGTGTCCTTCTCTTCACAAATCAACCATCACAAACACAGTCCAAAATTCGAACACCAAATCCAATAACACCTCAAGAACATCAATCCCAGCAAAATTCAAACCACTGAATTGGAAATTGAAATTGGGAATCGGAGGAAGCCTTTGAACCAGGTGTATTAGAGCTATGTACATACTTGTATATTGTACTGTATAACTACTAGGTGTATTTCATCATCTTCAATCTCAATCTAACTTTGATTTTGTCAAGTTGCGATGTGGTTGCGGGTGTTGTTGGGGGATGCAGGTGGTTCTAGTGGTGGTTCGAAGTTGTGGTTGCTACAGGTAGTTCCGGTGGTGTGTTTCAGGTGGCTGCGGGTGGTTCTGGGTGGCTACAGCTCATTTTGGTGGTTGTGCTGTGAGGTGGCTGAGTGGCGTTGGGAAGAAGGGAAGATGCGTGAGAGAGAGAATGATTAAAATAGAGGTTTATTACACAACCTTCTTCAAGTCCCCAATCGACGTCGTTTCGCTCCTTAATTACTGTCGTTCTCATATTCATGGCTTCCCTTCTTCCGCTACCCCTCTCACATTCTCGCTCTCGTCAGGTGTTCTATCATTTTTGTTCATTAAATAACTTAATTTTAAACTGTATTGATTAATTTACTTGTTTAAAAGTACCCAGCAAATGCAAATCTGACTCAACTGATAAAACAACAACGAGAAAAAAATTACAGAAATTTGATGCCCAAAAAACAAATTTGGGGCAAATTGATTATTGATAACACAAAAATGGACATATAAAAAGTTCAATCGCTAATGGAGGTAGGAAGGAGGAGAAAGAAGGATGAAGGTTGAACAATGGAGGAGAGAGATGAGATTATGGGTTAATTAGATTGAATTAGAGGTTAATTGGAAAAAATTCTAACGGTGTTAACTATTTAACGGTTTTTGGCCTCATTAAGGGTATTTGGGCTATTTTCTCTAATGTGAGGGGTATATGAGCTGTTTCTAAAAAYACGGGRGTATATGAGTTRTTAGGCTTAAACTCAGGGGTATATGGGGAAATATCCCAAAAAATAAAAATGAATGCCATGATGAGGTGACAATTTAATGGCTTTACCAATTTTAAAGATCATTTACTTATGTGCCTTTTTTCTAGTTTTAGTAAGCTATGTCAGCAATCCCAGAGCTGCTGGCATTGTAATCAGATCAAAATACTTTGTTCTGAACTCTGGAGGTTAGGGTGGTGATGAATTGATAACTAGCTAAGCTTATAAGCAATGTTAAATTTTAAATTTAGATCATTATTAGGTATATTAAATTTAAAAGCTGATCTCAACAGCCCTTCCATATCATCTTGACCACCTAACCATATTTCATTGGTGTGGGATCCTTCACTAGTGTTTCCCCTATCACTCCCTAACATACAATCAAGCATATCCCCATTGCCATGAAAAATCCAATCTTTATAGGATTTAAAAAAACCATTGAACAAAAGATGTCTTTCTACTTCATTATTCGGTAACCATTTATTTATTTCACAATGCTTACATGGATACAAAATTTTTCCTTCTACCATACCTTCCTTAGCAAATGTAATAAATTTCATACAACCATCAATATATTAGGGATGTCCAGTGGGTAGATCAATTCAACTAGTATCYATGTCTACACATAATAAAATATTTGTAAGTTCAAGATTTAACTTTTTTTCAACATTAATAGTTACAACCTTGTTAATTTGTATTGCTATGGAGTACCATCTATCTACAAAGATTAACGAGTTAAAGTTGAATATTTTTTACTTTGAATAAACCAAGGCTTAGCTTAATTTTTATGGTTGATTTCATCTGAGATTTATGTTGCCAAATTAAATATTTTGGTTGATATTGAGATTGGATTTGGAATACTTAATAAATATGACCTTTTGTCATAGATTGAGTAACAGTTTACAAAACAATTGARTGTTTASTCAACTTTGAAAGGATTGCACTACTAATATTTGGCATACATCAAGAACTACTATTTGTCAGTAACTAGCAAAGTAAGCAAGCCAGCTAGAAAAGGGACGAGAAATAAAAGAAGGCATCAACCTGTCTCATATAAAAACTCACCAAGACTATAGAAACCTATTAAGAAAGATCACTTCTTCCAAATGCAACAAAATATTCAAAATCTAATGCAGGAAACAAAGTCTAATAAATGATATGCATCCTTACTTAAACAAACATGTTGTCGCATTTCCTACAAATATAACATTATCACTCTGAATTAGCCTTTAACAATATTAGTGATATCCTTTTTTACTATCCTAAAACAAAGTAACTAAGGTAAGACCACCAAAATATAGCATACAACGACTAGTTTAGAAAGTGAGAACGATTGTGACAGGGGAAACAATCCATCAAAAAGATTCATGAAAGAAAAATGAATAGAAAGAAGTGACATCTAAAATATAAGAGTAGAGCCGTGACAATGCAATCAATGAGTATGAAAATCTTTGCTTTTATAGGTTAAGATGACTTTGATCTTCCTAATACAGCCTGTATTTCATTATTTACATTATTGATTAGGCATTAAAACTAAACTTATAGTAAATTCAAAAAGGTTGATGAGACAATACCTTATTAATGTTGATAGGATTATTAGTTCCACTAATCCAAGCTCTTCATGGATAATCTATTCGTGGATAATCTGAATTATTAAATCCATCACACAAGATATTCAAACCAAAACTTCTAAAATCTATACCCAATTATTGTAGGTTTCCATATAGTGCGTGAGAGATAGCTCAGTTGGTTAGACCTTCAATTCCCGACCCCTTAATCTTTGTAAGTTAATGAGATCGATTTTCATTAATTTTCTCATCTTTGTAACTCTCTAACAGCTTATTGCAGGTTACCATCCACCTAATTAAACCTTACTTACATGCATGTCCTGGCTAATGGATAGATCAAACCAGCTAAGTGTTTTCATCGAAAATTATTTTTGAATTGCACTACACTTGATATACTTATGAGAAGTAATATAATAGATAGAATAGATCAACTTTACTAGCTAGCAACAAACTTTACCATATATTCCTTCAAATCTTATGAGAAGTATCAAAATTTTGTCAGAAATCACAATCTAATTGTCTTTAATTTAGTCTCCAACTAACAAGCTTAATTAGCTAAGYCCTCAATTATAATATAGCTAGTACACCAGAAAGAAAAACTTATTTGAATAATTAAGAACAATAGAACCCGACCCCTTAATCTAAAATTAACAAATCCTAAAACAATGGATTAATTTCATTAGGTTAAATTGAAACACATCAGTTGCATGAGATACAACACATAAATCTTTCATTGATTCCTGTTTTACAAACACACTCATGACAAGCAATAATAATCCTTACATATTGTTGAGAATTAGATCACACATTACACATAGTAAAACCCTAGAATTAGCTGTTGCATGTACTATTACAAAACCAAACATGAAACCCAAGCCATCAGAAGATCGGATCAGAAACAACACAGAATGCATCCATATTAAAAGCAAACAAATTAAAACATCGTTGWAGCTAAAACCCACTTAATTTAGACAAATTAAACCCCAAATTCATCAACATATATAATATTATATATATCTCATCAAGGATAAGATAGTTAAATAGCATACTTATAACTAGATCATCATCACTTATTTTCAAACAAGTACCCAAGTGAAGAAATTCCTCCTGGCACAGTTTTCACTTTCGTCGACAGTCGGTCCTATATAAGATTCATTAATCAAGATCAACAGAAAAAGATTGATAGATCATTATCATGTAAATATCGGGTAGTATTTTTTATTATATAATACGAATTACTAATTAAGCTGAGTTTAGTAGTACTAAATTTCATAAAAATACAGTTACTCATAGTAATGAACTTTGAAATTAAGTTGTTTTTTGTTTATTGTATATAAAAAAAAACCGGATGATGTCTTCATTATATCCAATCCAAGTATCCAAATATCCATTAATGCAGTTGGACTTAAGGTTAGTTTCCACTCGTTTTCTATCAATTGATTTATATATATGGTGGTTTCAGTTAGTTTATTTCCAATAAAAGAAAGCAAAATCAGCATATATAATACAAATTAAACATAATACAAAGGGCTTGCTGATAGTGTATACCTTCTTCCTCTAAATCAAATTCGATGAACTTGAAAGCATAGTTAGGCACACCAATCTTATTATATGTATATATTCAAACCAAATTTGCAAAATCACTAATTACTCCTAAGCTACCACGTGAAATCAAAATAACAGAGATTATAAATAATTAAAACAATCTTAAATCAACATTCATATAATGAAATTAAACAATTAGACATTGAAATACGTTTATATATATATATATGTGTGTGTGTGTGTGTGTGTGTGTGTGTGTGTGTGTGTGTGTGTGTGTCTATATCAAAGAATTAAAGGTGATGACAATCCCGATCAGCTCACTTTCAATTAATCAAACCTACGCGCCAATTGAAACGATTCTAGTTCGAACCCGAGAGTTGCAAATTTGTTCTTGCAATCAAAGGCCACAATGTTTTTGCAATTGAATATCTATGCGAATTTGAGTGAATGATAGGCGATAAACAATTATGGTAATGTACTGATCGATGATGATGAGAGTAATGATAGGCATTTTGTCAAATTATGGTAATGATAGGCATTTTGTCACACTAGCATCATCCCTATATGGGAAATGAAGACCAAAAGTCCAGTCACCTAGAGTCCGTTGCTACATTTTCGAACGAGTCAATCTGAGTGTCCAAGAGGGTACCATGACAAGGTTCAGAAAGGTCCTTAACACATCCAGCTTGCTATGATGATTACAAGAGGTCCAAACCATTACGGCTCTGTAGTGCACGCGGTCGCGCGTCATGGTAGGGATGGGCATTAAGCTTAAGAGTTGGTTACATAGGTAGTGCACCAATGCCAATCTTAAGCATGCCCACTTGGTCTTATCTCAAGTGTAGAACACACTTATATAAGTCATGATGCCTAAAGCGAGTACTCAATGCTAATGACCTAAGTATCGCGTAATGCAGGATGCCTAACACATGTTGTCTTTAAGACTCTGAAATCGCATAACATTTCAAGTATTGTCCACACATCACTAAAAATAATAGCCTTAGTGAAAAACCCCTAGTGAAGTCGCCAAAAACTGTACAGGTGTTGGGGCTTAACCGGGCTAA